>JAWNOY010000282.1:0-140254 GCA_035045545.1 Drosophila gaucha
CTGCATCCACTCCTGGCTCAGGCCACGTGGGTAGTCAAGGTCCAGCGATGGATGTAGTTGTGAGTTGGTCGATGGCGTTCAAAGATGCTAGTGTTCGCTTCTTACAGTCTTGATCCGGGTCACTTGGTGTATATCCCTTCATTCGCCTTGCGACTTATTGCAATTATCGGTCGGCTCTGCCGGAAGATGTATTTAGACAATGTGCTTGCTGCCTGACTGTTGAGTCTAGGGCGCTATGTAATTGTACGTGTTTCTCCGTTGAGGTTCGATAGGATAAGAGATTGACTTTCGGTGCTCTGTACAGGAAGTGGCTTAACACGATATTTACAGAGTTGCATGTCGAGCTTATCGTTGTGGACATTAAGCCTAGCTTAATCACTACCCTTTACAGCGCATTCGAAACAGTGGCAATGGAACACTTAAGAATAACAATTAACTAATTAATACTATAACAGTTTGTATTGTTAACTGTTCTCCCCTTGAGATCGTTGCCGTCCTCGGCGATGCCTAACCCTTTCACCAACGCCTGCAGCTTTGGTTGCGGATTTCCTTGGTGTCAGCATTGCCGCTGTGCGTTCGCACGTGATGAGGCGTGTGCGTCTTGCTGTAGTCGTGGGTCCGTCATCCAACCCGCCTCTCGCCGACTGCTCGTCGACGATGATTATTGTGAGCAGTTCGCGTAACTAGTTGTGTGCGGCGTGATGCCGAACCTCCTGTACTCTGCTGGTGCAAACGTCGTGCGTCGATTTTTTGCGGCCCTCGCGTCGTTGGTGGTAGCGTATTTTGCTATTGTCATAACTCCGTTGTCGCATTCAGCTGCTGTGTCCTTATGACTGTGCAGTGCGGATTTGTTGTGGCCCACAGGACATATCATGCTCTTCTTACGCTAGCTCTGACCCTTGAATATTCAATCAACATGAGTTGCATTATCTAAACATTTTAAATTGGATACTTCCATTAACTGACTATCGGGACCTGTGAGCTGTTCGTTAAAAATTAACTCTGAATTATCATAATGCAGATTGTGGGACATATTGTAATTGAATTGGCGAGCGCGACCGTGAGTGTAAGGCTTTGTGTTTTTGTAATTATGTTTGGTTCGTGCAAGTGGATTTTAATATAAACGATTGCGATTATTTCAAGTTGTCCTTATGGACTACCCTCCCCTTAACAAGTACGGACGTTCCCAGGTCCGCTTGTATGGCGCCTTCTGTGCACAGCGGAGATAATTTGTTGCCTAGCCTTTTGTTATTTTTAAGGTAGACTCTTTCTCCTACCTCGAACACCCTGTTCTGCCTGCTTGGGTTGCATCTGGCTAGCTGGTCCTGCTGGGCTTTTTCTAGTCTATTTTTGATTTTTTCTCGAAACTCTTCTGGGACCGCGTGTATTACATCGAGCGGCTTTTGCTCCGTTACTGAGTGGATAGTCTTGTTATATTCTATTGTCGCCCTCATGATTGCCTGAACCGTGTTGCTAATTTTCCTATCTATTTTCAAACACCTAGCAATCTCTATTTACGTGCTGTGGAAACGTTCCACCTGACCATTTGAACAGCTATGTAGTGGGGGGGGTGTTAACGACGTCTATGTTATACTGGTTTTTCAACAACGAAGTAATCGATTCAGAATTTAATGATGGTTCATTGTCACAGTAGATTGTCTTTGTACTGGGAAAAGTGTTAGCAATCATTAGAATAGGGCTGATAACATCTGTTGTCGCCCTTGATGCTAACGGCTGAACGATAGCGTATTTTGAAAACTTATCGATGCAAGACAAAAAGTGTTTTTGATCGGTGGAAAATATGTCGATGTGCAATCTTTCACCTGCATATGACGGAATCGGTGTCCATCCGAGTTCTTGCTTCTTCGAATGCCGGTCGTATTTGGCAGCAGCGCACACTTTGCAGTTTAGTACCACCTCGTTAGCTAACTTGGTCATCCTTGGGAAATAGTAATCCCGGAGTACTTGTTTCACATTTTCTTGCGCTGCTCTATGAGCGCGATTATGCTCGGTGTTGACTATTTCTACCTGTTCGCCTTTGTTGGTGATGTCTGCGACTATATTCTTGCAGTGCAGGAACTTAGTTGTCGGGAACAACGAAACTAACTCGTGCTGGAAGGCGGCTAAAGTCGGGAGACTACAATAGAACGCGTTTACCACATCGGGGTTCACTACAAGTTTTAACGCCTTTATAAGATCACCTTTGTCTGTAAATTGAATTAAGTGGCGAGTCTTTCTACCGAACAGTATAAGCTTTCGGTGCAACGTATAGCGTGACTCTTCTAAGGTCACTTGATTCCTATAACAGTTTAAGGGTCTATCCGTTGTCTCAATGGTGTACGTTAGGGAAACCTCACTGTGAACGGTGGCTACGTCAGAGTGTGGCTCGTTCTGAAAGGTGTTAATCTCTTGCCTGGATAAGGCGTCTGCAACAAAGTTCTCCTTTCCTGGCTTATAGTGCAATTTGGCATTGTGCTCTTCAATAAAAGCCTTCCACCTTTTTATTTTCGCGTTAGTATTTTTTTCAGACACTGCGAATGTGAGAGGTTGATGGTCTGTGAAGATGTGCAACTCCCTAGTACCATACAGATAGTTTTGCAACTTGCCGAGGGCCCATACAATGGCCAACAACTCTCTTTCATTGGTAGCGTAGTGAGATTCGCATGTTTTCAACGTTCGGGAGATCATGGTAATTGGTCTCCCCCCTTGGGATAATACTGCTCCGATGCCCCTTGCAGAAGCGTCAGTGGTTAAGTCGAATGGTTTTTTGAAGTTCGGGTACATAAGCATGACATCTTCCGATGCTAGTATGTTTCTAAGTCGGTTGAAAGCGTCACGCTGAGATTCGTTAAAATCGACAGCTACTTTTCTGGACATGTGTCTGCTCACAATTCCATTTTCGCCCTTTAGTATGCTGGTCAAAGGCCTTGCTATGGATGCAAAGTCCTTGATAAACACCCTATAGTAGCTGGCTAGGCCTAGAAAGGATCTCAGCGCATACAAGTTTTTTGGCTCGGCGTATTCCTGGATCGCCTTGACCTTTTCTGGGTCGGTTCTTGCTCCTTCGTTAGTGACGATGAAACCTAGATATTCGACGCTCTCTTTGAAGAACCTTGTCTTCTCTTTAGATACCTTCATGTTAGCGTCGCAGAGTCTCTGGAGTACTGTGTCGATATGGCGGACATGGTCAGTGGCATTTTCAGAGAAAATGATTACGTCGTCGACGTAAACATAGCATATCTTGCCAATCTGCTCTCGCAGGACGTCGTCGATTGCTCTCTGAAAGATACTTCCCGCGTTTTTTAACCCAAAGGGCAATCGGCAGAACTCATACTTTCCGCCGTTCACTGAGAAGGATGTTTTTTCGCGATCGTTCTCGGCTAGGTATATCTGGTGGTACCCGGATTTAAGATCCAACGTGGTGAAGAACTTTGCCCTCCCAAGGTTCGCTAAAATCATCTGGATGCTTGGCATTGGGTACCGGTCGGCAATTGTTTTTTCATTTAACTTTCTGAAGTCAATGACAAGGCGTTTGTTTTTGTTGCCATTAGCGTCTGTCCCCTTTTTGTCAACAACCCAAGCAGGGCTGTTGTACGCAGATTTTGATGGTCTTATGATGCCATCATTTAACAGCTGTGTGATCTCATTGTTCACAAACTCTGCTACACCTATGGGGTACGGATAAAGCTTTGAGTATATTGGCTCTCTATTCTCGGTGCGGATTGTGGCGACAACCGAAGTACTGAAAGGCAGTGCCTCGTTAGAGGTCGAAAATGCACTTAGTCTCTTTAAAATCATTTTTTTAAACTCTTCTTTTACTGACTCTGGGACTACGATGTCATCGACTCGTGTGAAGTTCACATTGTCGCAGGGATGGTGTTTGAGTTCCTCCGAAGTACCATCGTAGCTTATGCTGCTCCCCAATAAGTCTATCGTCGCCCCCGCCTGCTTTAGCAGATCGCAGCCTATGATGGCATCAAAGGTGTCCAGGGTATCTAATATGAAGAATGTGGCAATTTTCTTAAAAATTACCATGGGACATTTCTGTTTAATTTCACTGGACCCGTGAATGGAGTTCACCGTGAATGGGGTGTCGACTGGTGTTACGTTTTTTAACTCTTTCATAGGTTTAACGTAATTTTTTGCCGCCCCGGTGTCGATGAGGATCTTCAGTGTCTTGCCAGCCAACCGTCGCTCGACGAACGGCAGTTGGGAGCGTTCACTAAAAAATTCAGCTGATCACTTTCCTCGTCGACTTCTGCGCTCATAGCCTCGGCTACGCATTCATAGTCCTCATTTTGGTAATGGGCTTGTTGGGAAATGTTATTGATTTTTTGGCGTCTATAGCCTGATGCACGCTCTGACGTATTGTGCCTTTTCTGCGTCTCGCCCTGTGCGGTGCTAATTTGTGGCTTTCCCCAATTGGTCTGTTGTTTAAATCTGGCCGTTGATGGATCGACGTCCATGGGTTGGGCCTGGGCTATTAATTGAGTTTCTTTGTCAGTGTTTAACGCTGCCTTAGGGTCACCTTGTTGTGCCCTGTTTTGGCCCTGACTTCCAACGAAATGTGGGTTCTTTACTTGGCCCCTAACCTGCCTAGCTGGGTTGCGATTGCCGAACCTATTGCTGTCATTCTTCTGGTTTCTCTCTTCAACCACCTTGGCATAGGATGCAGCGAATGCGCTCCTCTCGATGCTGTTTTCAGCCTCCTGAGCCGTTGCTAAGGCAGATGGCAAATCTATGGGCTTTGCTGGGATAACTAGGGCTTTCAGGGACTTTTTGAGTCCTGCCATGAAAGCATGAAGGGCGTCATCTCTGATCTCCGCACAGAGAATAACCGCAGCTCGTTCGTCCCGAGTCATTACTATTTTATTTGTTACGAGGGTGAGTTTCTTCTCTACCTCATCGTAATACTCCATCAACTCTAAATCACCTTGCCTAACAAGCTCTAATTGTTGTCTCAGTACCCGTAATGACGTCTTGTCTGCGTATGTGCAGTCGAGCCTGCCAATTATCGCATCAAAGTTAAGCACCGTATTGTGCGACGTTAGTACAGCACGCGCTGGTCCACCGACTTTGTTTTTTAAGATGGCCACGGCTTCATAGTGCGCCTCGCTACCTACGTACATTTTGAAAATCTCGTACGCATCTACAGCTGCTTGCCTCCAAGACACATACTCTTCGTGCTCTCCGTTGAAATTAGGCACTGACTTAACAATGTCCAACCTCACTTCACACCTCACGCTAGGGTCAATGGTCACTCTCCGATATACTTCCACCTGTGGGGATTCTATTCTCAGGGCACTAACCTGACCTCTAACTGCTTCAAGCTCCGCTCGGAACTCATCCTTTAGCCGCCTCTCTTGTTCGATGAGGGCGCTATTCACTGCACTGTCTACCATTGCTTTCAATGTTGCTGGATCCATTTCTACTTGGTTAATTGCTTCTGGAATAAATCCTAACTCCCTATCTTCGTCACTGTCGTACTCGATTTTTACTTCTCTATAAGTCCAACTCATGAGCAATAGGTGAAGCAGAATTAAATATTATTCTGATTTATTTTTATTCTTTTTTGTCCTTAAAATGTACTTGCAACGACTTTAAAGGAAAGGAAATTTTTTACTTGCCGCAACGCTCATTACGCGCTGCCAATTCATTTAACTTTTCAAAAATGTTTTCTTTATATTTTCTTATTTTTCACACAAAAAAGAAAATATTTTCTTTTTATTTAAAATTTAAAAAAAGTTTAATTTTTTTCGAACAGTCACTTACATGTGTTTATGGGGACGTGGATTCTCCTATCTCAATAATAAACCCGTTGGGGTGTTCTACTTCGATATTAATCCTGTTGGGCGCCAGTTATTCTAATCTGCATCCACTCCTGGCTCAGGCCACGTGGGTAGTCAAGGTCCAGCGATGGATGTAGTTGTGAGTTGGTCGATGGCGTTCAAAGATGCTAGTGTTCGCTTCTTACAGTCTTGATCCGGGTCACTTGGTGTATATCCCTTCATTCGCCTTGCGACTTATTGCAATTATCGGTCGGCTCTGCCGGAAGATGTATTTAGACAATGTGCTTGCTGCCTGACTGTTGAGTCTAGGGCGCTATGTAATTGTACGTGTTTCTCCGTTGAGGTTCGATAGGATAAGAGATTGACTTTCGGTGCTCTGTACAGGAAGTGGCTTAACACGATATTTACAGAGTTGCATGTCGAGCTTATCGTTGTGGACATTAAGCCTAGCTTAATCACTACCCTTTACAGCGCATTCGAAACAGTGGCAATGGAACACTTAAGAATAACAATTAACTAATTAATACTATAACAGTTTTTATTGTTAACTTACATGCACCTTCGTGCAAAATATCAAGTGTCTCGTTCTTATAGATTCTGCGATCAACGCGTTTATACATTCGGATTGACGGACCCTGATTTCCCATTTTTAATGGGTTCAGGGTATAAAAAGGGAGAGCAAACACTTAATCAGAAACATCAGCATGTGTATTGAAAAAAATTAATGGAGAACATTAAAATTTTTAAAAATAAATTAAAATTTTTATAGCGCATTAAGTTGTAAGAAAGTTGGTCCAATCCTCGCTCGCACGAGCAATGCAAAAAAACTGCCGAATATAGCGCCGCTGGCAAATGTGCAAAAAAAGCGTAAGGTGCATTAAAAAGCAAGCGAGAGTAAAATAAACGTACTATTGCAAGTGTAATTGCAGGGAAAAGAAAAAATAACTAGAGGGATGGGCTAACTTCGGCCATGCCGAAGTTTGGTAATACCCTTGCAACTGCAAAGGATATAGATACAGTTTTTTCTGATTTGCCACTCCCCCAACAATTGGATATATATCATTTTTGGGCAATCTATTGAGCAGGGCAACAGTAACCTATATATAAAATTTTGAAGCTCTACCTATAAGACTTTGGAAGATATAGTTTTCTCCGATTTGCCACGCCCCCAAGAGGCGGATATATATAATTTTTCATAATTTTGTCGAAACAGTCAAGCCTAACGTCTGCGTCAATTTTTGGAGCTCTAGGTGTAAAATTGTAGAAGATATAGTTTTATCCGATTTGCCACGCCCCTGATGGGCGTAGATATATATTCTTTATCTTTTTTTCTAGGGGTGGTTGGTACAAATATATGTTTTAAGTTTCAAGTCTCTGGCTTTAACAGCGTCCAAAATATTGAAGGATTTATGTTGAGCACTATATAGACTTTCCCGATTTGCCACGACCCAGTAGGCGTGGATATATAATTTTTTGATCAATCTGAAGGGGAGGCCAAAAGTATATTACTTTCCAAATTTGGATGCTCTAGCTTCAAAACTGTAGAAGATATAGTTTTTTCCGATTTGCCACGCCCCCAAAAGGCGTAGATATATATTCTATATCTTTTTGTATTTGGGTGCAACTCAGGAGTATATATTACAAAGTTCAAGTCTCTGACTTTAATAACGTCGAAGTTATCCGACTAAAACATTTCTTAAAACCGATCTGACCTATGGGAGCTATAGGATATAGTCATCCGATCCGGATGATTCCGAGATATACAATGCCTGCAGCACATTCCAGCCTATGTGCAAAATTTCAGCTCTGTAGCTCTTATAGTTTCGGAGGAGATTGCGTTGATCCAGACAGACGGACAGACGGACAGACGGACATGGCTATATCAACTCAGTTAGTCTTGCTGATCAAGAATATATATACTTTATATGGTCGGAGATGCTTCCTTCTCTGCGTTGAAAACTCCTGACCAATATTAATATACCCTTTTTGCAAGGGTATAACAAGTAAGAACGCTCTAGTCGGTTCTGCTCGACTACGAGATCCCCTGAACCAAGTCCGAGGCGGTGTTTTAAAGAATCTAGCATACATCTTTTATCTGTACATATTACATATTGCGCGCACACACACGTATACATACACAAGCACGCGTGCCGCTTACTGCGTAGATGATTTAGCGGCTGCGCTTGGGCTGAATTCTGGGCAGCAATATGAGAAATTAATTGTTTAATAACTTCGGTTCTAGATCTACTTTCTTAATGAAATTTTCAGAACATAATATGAACATCTAAAGGTGTATATTTCCGAAATCCCAACTCCCTAGTATTTGAAATATGTTTTTTTCCACATATGGGGCTAATGGGGGAAGGTATCCAAAATTTAAAAAGTTTATTATCTGTATTTGCATCACAGCAACCTACATAGTCAATTTGGTGTCTCTATCTGTTATGGTCTTTAAGTTATAGCTTAAAAATAAAGTCAAAATATCGATTGTTATCGATAATAAGGAAATAGGATGAGTTATCGGAAAAAACAAATAAACTTGTACTGCGTATTATATAAAAGAATATATATATCACGTTTCAAATATATACAAGAATATATATCTAAAATCTCAAAACAAAACCATTATACCCTGAATTCCCATTTTCAATGGGTTCAGGGTATAATAAACTTCTACTTCGTATGGTATACAAGAATATATATTTCAAATCTCTAGCTTTTGTGGCTTACGAGATCACTGCGTTCATACGGAAGGACAGACGGACAGACAGACTGACGCACATGGCTAGATTGACTCAGCTTGTCGTCTTGATCAACAATATATACACTTTATGGGGTCTGCCACGACTCCTTCTGCCTGTTACAAACATGTCACAAAACCATTATATTCTGACTTCCCATTTTCAACCGGTTCAGGGTATAAAAACAAAAATGATAGTAGATACTATCGGTCCACTACCATATTCAGAGAATGGCAGTGATTACGCAGATACTCTAATATGTGATCTAACAAAGTATTTAGTATCTACTCCAATTGCAAATAAAAGCGCAACAGTCGCTAAAGCAATATTCGAATATTTGATAATTAAGTACGATCCAATGAAGATATTCATTACGGAATATCAATAATATCATATATATATATATTTAATGAATACATTACCCTCATATAAGACCAAGACAGTTCATAGATTTTAATAAGATAGATAAAATAGACCTCCTATACAATATAGACGATTACGCTAAGGAATTAAAATTTAGGTTAGGCGCCGTGGGGCCCTGCGATGTTAATAAAAGTGAAATACACCAGTGAGAAAGTTTTGCAAGTTTGGAGTAAGCCTGCCTGACACACACGACGTGAGCCGAAGACAGTTTGGTGAATGGGTGATGACAAATAAAGGATGAATCCCATATTCATTCACGATCGCCGAACTTGCCAATCTACTGGCTGTATTTCCTCGGCAAGAGAGGAAGTGGCAAGAGTAGCAGTAAAAGATGGCAAGGAGACAGACGGCATTGCAACATCACGAGACTCAGCATAGCATCGACGAGTGTGGCCGCAGACCTACAGGATCAACAACAAGGACACTGGTGAGCCATCTCAACACCACAGGTGAGGTGAGAACACGTAACGACGCCCGAATATCCCAAGGTGGCTAAGCAGGTACGAGAGTGGGGCTTCCGGTTCGATGGAGTTCCTGGAGCAGGTGAAATGGTCGGCAGACACATACGGTCTAGAGCTAGACCTGGTCCCTGATCCATGGTCGATCTTCGTCGCAAATTTTCAAGAGCACTTCCTGCCAAGGGGTTACTTTGAAAATTTGAAGGATGAACTGACTCGGAGGCGACAGGCCATGGGAGGGCAGTTTAAAATATATATGGTGTAGATGCAGATACTAATGCAGCCGCAGCCTGACGGAACTAATGCTGCTCTCCGCTGACTTCGAAAAGGACCTGGAAAAACTACGCCAACAAAATCATTCGAATAAAACACGATTTATGGACGACGACATGGGCGACGCTGGGGTGCTAACATGGAAAACACAAGCACATCAAATCCGATTACGCAGATGGAAGGGCCGAAGACCCACGTTCAGAATCCAGCGAGAGAATGCCGCGTGTGGGGCCAAGAGACCACTGGGCAATAGAGTGCCGGAACGCCATGCGTTTTTAATCGATATCACTGAAAAAGGAAAAGTTATCGAATATCTTTAAAAAACTCAATAAGCGCGCAGTATACATGCACCTTCGTGCAAAATATCAAGTGTCTCGCTCTTATAGATTCTGCGATCAACGCGTTTATACATACGGACCGACGGACCCTGATTTCCCATTTTCAATGGGTTCAGGGTATAAAAAGGGAGAGCAAACACTTAATCAGAAACATTAGCGTGTGTATTGAAAAAAATTAATGGAGAACATTAAAATTTTTAAAAATAAATTAAAATTTTTATAGCGCATTAAGTTGTAAGAAAGTTGGTCCAATCCTCGCTCGCACGAGCAATACAAAAAAACTGCCGAATATAGCGCCGCTGGCAAATGTGCAAAAAAAAAACGTAAGGTGCATTAAAAAGCAAGCGAGAGTAAAATAAACGTACTATTGCAAGGGTAATTGCAGGGAAAAGAAAAAATAAAAAGGCAACGAAGAACAAAAATAAGTGCACAAAATGAAATTCCAAACGGAAAAAAACAACAAAATCTAAGACGGCGAGTGAGTGCAGACATCAACAAAAACACACAACAATACACATGTGACCTTAAACTTAAAGAAGAAACCGACAATTCGACGTTGGGAAGGTGAGCGTTCAGAATGCAGCGAGAGCATGCCGACTGTGGCGCCAAGAGACCACTGGGCAATGGAAACCCGGAACGCCAAGCTGGATTTCTGCTGGTACTGTGTGCGGATCGGAGTCAGAGCGCCTGCATCTTGTCACTCGGGAAACGAGTAGCGGCACTCGCCATCATGGGGCGAGCGAGTATCTAAAGGGAAAAGACAATTTCGTAGCTGATGTGCTTCCACGCATCACTATCAAAGATCTGAAAAATATCACAGCATCAATACTAAAAGTTCTTCCAAAGGCTTGAAATGCAATCTGGTATACTTGAGATCAGCCAACACAAAGTGGCACCGAGCGAAAAGATCTTTGAATTCATTTCAATCGATTCTTTAAAAAATATGGTCAATAAAATATAGAAATTAAGACTAGTGCTACTCAAGCCGGTGACCCTAATAAAAAATGAAAAAGATCAATGATCAATACTGTTACAAACCATGACGATCACATACAGGCATAACAAAAACTTTGGTCAAAGTAAAAAAAATTTATTATTGGAAAAATATGACACGTCATATAAAAGATAATATATATATCACAACAGAGAGAGAGTTCTTTGAGAGCGATTGTCGTGTTTTTGTGTGCTCTGCAATTGTTTGCCTTTATCGTGTTTTACACCTTAAAAGAATTGTCAACTTTTGATCATTTTTAATATTTGCGGCAAGTGTTTGTTTTGTGCAAAGATAAAATCTGTTGTTACAGTGGGTGCATCGGTATTTTGTTTTTACGGCGTCTGAGTGAATATTTATATTGTTGTGCTTCTTATTTGCTTTTTTTGGCGTTTCCATTTTTCATACACTTGTTTGTTTGTGTAGTGCTTTCGTCTTTGTGCTCAAAAACGTTCATGTTGTTGTTTTTCTGCGCTGATTCGTTTTTGCTGTGCAACGATAAGTTCTCTTGAGTGTTTACTCTTTCGCCTTTTCTGTCGCTCTCGCCTTTCTTTTGCGCTCCCTCAATTCTTTTCCGTTGCTCTGTAATTCTTTGCTTAACCCCAGTTGGAAATATGTCGTGTTGTAAGTAAACTTGCATATATCGCCAAGCCGTTGATTCTGCACAGCCACAATTTATTAGTTGCTGGCTGTGTCAGAATTTAATGCATGCTAAATGTGCAGGCATTACAGGTGGCTTAATTTGGTCTTGTCCAAGTTGTTTGGACAAGCAATTCTCATTCTCTAAAATGTATAATACATTCAGGATTGATTTTTTTAAATTGAAAAATGTAGCTAAGCAGTTGACTAGCGAGTTCGAAACTAGCAGTGAACGCCTTAGTGAGTTCAATTTTGACTGTGCTCCCAAAGCACATTTGCAGATGCACTCATTACCGGTTACATCTCAATTGCCAGCTCCGTCCCCTTTAGTTGTTCAGCCAATTTTATCTCGGGTTTCAACAAATGAATTCAATGGTATTTGTTCTCCATCTTCTATTGCTGGAGCGATTGACCCGGAATCTTTACCGGGCCCGAGCAGTAAGAAGGATGGTGTTGATTTTCAACCGGTCTCGAGTCGGAAAAATATGACATAAACGAAAGTTGTGAGTGACACGACAGATCCTCCTCAAATCCCTACTGTCCCTACATTAACAGTTGTTGCTCCGCGCAAACAAGTTTTTGTATCCAGGCTTTCGGCAGATACTACAGTGGAGTCAGTATCTGCTTATATTTCCAGTAAGTGTTGATTTCAAAATTCAATTTCTCGACTCCTCGTGAAATTGCATCTTTCAAAATCAATGTGCCGGTGGAAATGTTTCCAACTATTTGTGATCCCCAATTTTGGCCCCCACATATAGTTGGCCATGAGTTCAAGCCTAAGAATCGAAATCGTTCATTGCCGGTTTCGATCAAATCCCCTTTGGTACACGCTACCTCTACTAATATACAAAAAAACTAGATTTCACTCCCAATCAGGTCTCTATAATTTATCAAAATGTTAGAGGCCTTAGAAGCAAAAAAAAAAAAAACCTGTTTTTAAAGAGCTTTTCATGCTTTTCTTAATGACATTATTGCCTTTACTGAAACATGGTTAAATACCTCTGTCTGTAACTGTGAAATTTTTTCAAATAATTTCAATGTCCATAGACTTGATCGTTCGGTTCGGAATGGTGGTGGTGCTATTATACCCTGAACCCATTGAAAATGGGAATTCAGGGTATAATGGTTTTGTGACAATGTATGTAACAGGCAGAAGGAGGCGTGGCAGACCCCATAAAGTATATATATTCTTGATCTTGGGCTGTATATGTACTTTCTGAATGAAATTTTCAGGACATAATATTGACATCGAAAGGTGTGTATATAAGAAGTTCTAACTCCCCAGTATTTGAATAGTATTATTAATTGTATTTTCATCATAGAAACCTAGATAGTCAATTTGGTGTATCTAGCTATTATAGTCTTCAAGTTATAGCTTAAAAGCAAAGTAAAAATATCGATTTTTATTGATAATAAGAAAATGGGATGAGTAATCGAAAAAAAAACAAGTAAGAACGCTCTAGTCGGGTCTGCCCGACTACGAGATCCCCTGAACCAAGTCCGAGGCGGTGTTTTAAACAATCTAGCTTACATCTTTTATCTGTACATATTACCCACTGCGTGCACACACACACGCACACATACATACACAAGCACGCGTGCCGCTTACTGCGTAGATGATTTAGCGGCTGCGCTTGGGCTGAATTCTGGGCAGCAATATGAGAAATTAATTGTTTAATAACTTCGGTTCTAGATCTACTTTCTTAATGAAATTTTCAGAACATAATATTAACATCTAAAGGTGTATATTTCCGAAATCCCAACTCCCTAGTATTTGAAATATGTTTTTTCCACATATGGGGCTAATGGGGGAAGGTATCCAAAATTTAAAAAGTTTATTATCTGTATTTGCATCACAGCAACCTACATAGTCAATTTGGTGTCTCTATCTGTTATGGTCTTTAAGTTATAGCTTAAAAATAAAGTCAAAATATCGATTGTTATCGATAATAAGGAAATAGGATGAGTTATCGGAAAAAAAATAAACTTATACTGCGTATGGTATACAAGAATATATATCTAAAATCTCAAATCTCTAGCTTTTGTGGTTTACGAGATCACTGCGTTCATACGGACGGACAGACGGACGGACGGACAGACGGACAGACGGACATGGCTAAATCGACTCAGCTCGTCGTCCTGATCAAGAATATATATACTTTATGGGGTCTGCCACGCCTCCTTCTGCCTGTTACATACATTGTCACAAAACCATTATACCCTGAATTCCCATTTTCAATGGGTTCAGGGTATAATAAACTTCTACTTCGTATGGTATACAAGAATATATATTTCAGATCTCTAGCTTTTGTGGCTTACGAGATCACAGCGTTCATACGGAAGGACAGACGGACAGACAGACTGACGCACATGGCTAGATTGACTCAGCTTGTCGTCTTGATCAACAATATATACACTTTATGGGGTCTGCCACGACTCCTTCTGCCTGTTACATACATGTCACAAAACCATTATATTCTGACTTCCCATTTTCAACCGGTTCAGGGTATAAAAACAAAAATGATAGTAGATACTATAGGTCCACTACCATATTCAGAGAATGGCAATAAAAGCGCAACAGTCGCTAAAGCAATATTCGAACATTTGATACTTAAGTACGATCCAATGAAGATATTCATTACGGAATATCAATAATATCAGATATATATATATATTTAATGAATACATTCGTTCGAAACCGATTGGGATGTTTGAATACAATATTTCACATATCGTTTCAATACATTACCCTCGGATAAGACCAAGATAGTTCATAGATTTTAATAAGATAGATAAAATAGACCTCCTATACAATATAGACGATTACGCTAAGGAATTAAAATTTAGGTTTGAAATAATAGACAATAATAGACATAAGACATAATCATAAAGCTAAAAACAAGAAATATTGCGATGAAAAATTAGGAGACATAAGCATAGAAATAGGAGATAGAGTACTATTAAAAAACGAAGAAGGACATAAATTAGACCCTTATATAGCACAATTTGAGATCATAGGTATGGAGAATAACGATAACATTCTAATTAGAGACAGCAAGTATAAGAAGGAAAAAGTACACAAGGATAGGTTAAAAAGAAAATTATAAAAAGTTTAGGCGTTTCATGAAATAGCCTGACCAACAGACAAAAAAAGGTTATTTTACAATGAAATGAAAATAATTACAATACATATATATATTGAGTCGTTTACTTAATAATTTCGCTTCATGACAACAGCTGATCTTATTGAATTTTTTCGCAGCCAACTTCGCGCTTAACCGCTTTACCGCTTTAAATTTCAACAGCTGATTTAGTGAAGCTTATTTGTAAAATGCTGGATTGTGAAATAGTTTTCATTTGGTGCCTTATCGAAGATGGAAGATCAAAAAACCAACATTTTCAGCATATTTTACTGTTTTACTATCAAAAAATCAAAAATGAGAAATTGATTGTTAAATAACTTCGGTTCTAGATCTACTTTCTTAATGAAAATTTCAGGACATAATATTGACAACCAAAGGTGTAGTATTTGAAATACTTTTATCCACTTATGGGGCTAATATGGGGAGGTATCCAAAATTTAAAAAGTTTATTATCTGCATTTGCATCACAGAAACCTACATAGTCAATTTGGTATCTCTAGCTATTATGGTCTATAAGTTATAGCTTAAAAACAAAGTCACAATATCGATTGTTATCGATAAGGAAATCGGATGAGTTATCGAAAAAAAAAAAAAAACTTGTTTTGCGTATGGTATACAAGAATATATATCTAAAATTTCAAAACTCTAGCTTTTGTGGTTTACGAGATGCGTTTATACGGTCGGACAGACGGACAGACGGACGGAAGAACAAACGGGCATGGAGACTCAGCTCGTCGACCTGATCAAGAATATAAATACTTTATGGGGTCTGCCACGCCTCCTTCTACCTGTTACATACATTGCCACAAAACCATGAAATCCCATTTTCAATGGGTTCAGGGTATACTGAAAAATATGCGATGTGTACGGAGAAGATGTATTGACCGAGCTCCAATGCCATAGTTCGTTTGCAAAATTTCATTCTGGCAATTTTAATCTTAAGGATGCACCACGTCCTGGAAGGCCTGGACAAAATAAAATCGTTGGTCAATGCAAATCGTCGAATAACAACTCGAGAGATTGCAGAATGATTTAATCTGTCAAACGCGACCGTTCACAAGCACATGGAACGTCTAGGATTAATTTCCAAGCTTGACATATGGGTTCCTCATCTTCTTACAGAACGAAATTTATTTCGTCGCATTAACGACTGCGATACGCCTATTAGACGTCAAAGAAATTATCAATTTTTAAGGCGCATTGTTACCGGCGATGACAATGTAAAGCGCAATAGATCATGGCCCAAAATGAATGAATCAGCTCAAACCACTTCGAAGGCCGATATTCACCAAAAATTGTTATGTTGTCCGTTTGATGGGATTTCATGGCGAGCGTTTATTTAGAGCTTTTGCCGGACAGCACAGCAATTAATTCTGATGTTTATTGCAATCAGCTGGACAAATTAAGTGATGCACTCAAAGAAAAAAGAGACCAGAATTGGTCAATAGGAAAGGTGTAGTGTTCCACCAGGATAATGCGAGACCTCATACAAGTTTGAAGACTCGGCAAAAGCTATTGCAGCTTGAATGGGATGTGCACTTAAACCGGTTTTTTTCCAGCAAGAATCAACAATTTTATCAGGGTGGAATCAATCTCTTGCCCGAAAGATGGTAAAAGGTATTAGATTTAAAACTAGTGCTATACGAAATAATTAATATATATCAACTAACAACATATATAAATATAATAAATAACTTCAAAAGTATATTTACGTTATTTTTTAAAAAGGGAGGTGTAGTATGTTGACCTGCAACTATAAATGTTGACAGAGCCCGTTTTAAACTCGGGATAACGGAAGGTTCGTTACAATTGGCGCCGTGGGGCCCTGCGATATTAATAAAAGTGAAATACACCAGTGAGAAAGTTTTGGAAGTTTGGAGTAAGCCTGCCTGACACACACGACGTGAGCCGAAGACAGTTTGGTGAATGGGTGATGACAAATAAAGGATGAATCCCATATTCATTCACGATCGCCGAACTTGCCAATCTACTGGCTGTATTTCCTCGGGAAGAGAGGAAGTGGCAAGAGTAGCAGTAAAAGATGGCAAGGAGACAGACGGCATTGCAACATCACGAGACTCAGCATAGCATCGACGAGTGTGGCCGCAGACCTACAGGATCAACAACAAGGACACTGGTGAGCCATCTCAACACCACAGGTGAGGTGAGAACACGTATCGACGCCCGAATATCCCAAGGTGGCTAAGCAGGTACGAGAGTGGGGCTTCCGGTTCGATGGAGTTCCTGGAGCAGGTGAAATGGTCGGCAGATATATACGGCCTAGAGCTAGACCTGATCCCTGATCCATGCCTTGGACAGCATGGTCGACCTTCGTCGCAAAATTTTCAAGAGTACTTCCTGCCAAGGGGTTACTTTGAAAATTTGAAGGACGAACTGACCCGGAGGCGACAGGCCATGGGAGAGCAGTTTAAAATATATATGGTGTAGATGCAGATACTAATGCAGCCACAGCCTGCCGGAACTAATGCTGCTCTCCGCTGAGTTCGAAAAGGACCTGGAAAAGCTACGCCAACAAAATCATCCGAATAAAACACGATTTATGGACGACGACATGGGCGACGCTGTGGTGCTAACATGTAAAACACAAGCACATCAAATCCGATTACGCAGATGGAAGGGCGGAAGACCCACGTTCAGAATCCAGCGAGAGCATGCCGCGTGTGGGGCCAAGAGACCACTGGGCAATAGAGTGCCGGAACGCCATGCGTTTTTAATCGATATTACTGAACAAGTAAGAAAGCTCTTGTCGGGTCTGCCCGACTACGAGAGCCCCTGACCAAGTCCGAGCTGATGTTTGAAACAACCTAGCTTACATCTTTTATCTATACATATTACCTCTGCGCGCATATACACATGCACACATATATACAGGCACAAATTTGTATACACATCAGTGTTGCCAACTTTTGTTGAGCAAAAAAAGCTAGATCAAGGAAAAATAGACCCAAAATGAAGGGAAGTTTTCGGAGAAAAAAGCTGGGAAAAAAGATTAATTTTCGAAGCAAATTTTGTATGATTTGTAGGAAAATGTATTGAATTCCTCAATTTTTCTGCAAAATTTTTCTTAATACAAAAAAAAATGTCTTCAATAATGCAGTCATATTAATTTGACACTTTTTTTTTTTGCTTATCACAAAAATTTTTACTGAAATTTTCACCATTTTGTATTCAATTTTATAAGAAATCATACAAATATTAAGTCAAATAAAAAACAGCTATTTGACGGGAAAAAAGCTGATTTGTCAACAGTGATACACATGCACACATATACATACCATGCACACAGACGCACGTGCGCCGATTTCTGCGTAGTTGATTTGAATGTATGTGTGTACACGTACAGACTACTGCCGCGTGCTTTTACAATGTTTCCTTTAATAACTTCTGTATTACTTAACGGATTTGAATGCAATTTTCTACATTGAATGCTATTAATTTATTGAAAATACGGTTTTCACTAAAAAAATTGAAAAAATTAAATTTTAGCTTTGATAATTTTTTTTTTTAAATGTACAGCTGGTATTCAAAATATAAAAAAATAGAGAATGTATTTTATTTACAAAAAGCTAGAAACAAAATTTGGTAGTTGTAGGTAAATATATGTAAAAGAAATGGTCAAAAAACTGAATATTGATAACGTTTTAAATCGACCAAACAAAATTTGGTAGTTGTAGGTAAATATATGTAAAAGAAATGGTCAAAAAACTGAATCTTGATAACGTTTTAAATCGATATCATTGAAACGGGAAAATTTATCGAATATCTAAAACAAACTCGATATGCGCGCTGTATACACAGACCATCATGCAAAATTTGAAGTCTCTAGCTCTTATATGTTCTGAGATCGACGCGTTCATACATACGGGCAGACGGACTGACGGACAGACGGACAGACGGACGAACAGACAGACGGACAGGTCAAGAATATATATATTTTATGGGGTCTGCCACGCCTCCTTCTGCCTGTTACATACTTCTTGCAAAACCATTATACCCTGATTTCCCATTTTCAATGGGTTCAGGGTATAAAAAGGAAAAGTTATCGAATATCTTTAAAAAACTCAATAAACGCGCAGTATACATGCACCTTCGTGCAAAATATCAAGTGTCTAGCTCTTATAGATTCTGCGATTAATGCGTTTATACATTCGGACCGACGGACCCTGATTTCCCATTTTCAATGGGTTCAGGGTATAAAAAGGGAGAGCAAACACTTAATCAGAAACATCAGCGTGTGTATTGAAAAAAATTAATGGAGAACAATAAAATTTTTAAAAATAAATTAAAATTTTTATAGCGCATTAAGTTGTAAGAAAGTTGGTCCAATCCTCGCTCGCACGAGCAATGCAAAAAAAACTTCCGAATATAGCGACGCTGGCAAATTTGCAAAAAAAGCGTAAGGTGCATTAAAAAGCAAGCGAGAGTAAAATAAACGTACTATTGCAAGTGTAATTGCAGGGAAAAGAAAAAATAACTAGAGGGATGGGCTAACTTCGGCCATGCCGAAGTTTGGTAATACCCTTGCAACTGCAACCCCCAACAATTGGATATATATCATTTTTGGGCAATCTATTGAGCAGGGCAACAGTAACCTATATATAAAATTTTGAAGCTCTACCTATAAGACTTTGGAAGATATAGTTTTCTCCGATTTGCCACGCCCCCAAGAGGCGGATATATATAATTTTTCATAATTTTGTCGAAACAGTCAAGCCTAACGTCTGCGTCAATTTTTGGAGCTCTAGGTGTAAAATTGTAGAAGATATAGTTTTATCCGATTTGCCACGCCCCTGATGGGCGTAGATATATATTCTTTATCTTTTTTTCTAGGGGTGGTTGGTACAAATATATGTTTTAAGTTTCAAGTCTCTGGCTTTAACAGCGTCCAAAATATTGAAGGATTTATGTTGAGCACTATATAGACTTTCCCGATTTGCCACGACCCAGTAGGCGTGGATATATAATTTTTTGATCAATCTGAAGGGGAGGCCAAAAGTATATTACTTTCCAAATTTGGATGCTCTAGCTTCAAAACTGTAGAAGATATAGTTTTTTCCGATTTGCCACGCCCCCAAAAGGCGTAGATATATATTCTATATCTTTTTGTATTTGGGTGCAACTCAGGAGTATATATTACAAAGTTCAAGTCTCTGACTTTAATAACGTCGAAGTTATCCGACTAAAACATTTCTTAAAACCGATCTGACCTATGGGAGCTATAGGATATAGTCATCCGATCCGGATGATTCCGAGATATACAATGCCTGCAGCACATTCCAGCCTATGTGCAAAATTTCAGCTCTGTAGCTCTTATAGTTTCGGAGGAGATTGCGTTGATCCAGACAGACGGACAGACGGACAGACGGACATGGCTATATCAACTCAGTTAGTCTTGCTGATCAAGAATATATATACTTTATATGGTCGGAGATGCTTCCTTCTCTGCGTTGCAAACTCCTGACCAAAATTAATATACCCCTTTTGCAAGGGTATAAAAAGGCAACGAACTGCCGAAGGCAGCGCCGCACGCGTGAGAACTCGAGCAAGAACAAAGTGTACAAAATAAAATGCCAAACGGGCAACAACAAAATCTAAGGCGGCGAGCGAGTGCAGACATCAGCAAAAGCACACACCAATACACATGTGACCTTAAGCTTAAAGAGGAAACCGACAATTCGGCGTTGGGAAGGCGAGCGTTCTGAATGCAGCGAGAGCATGCCGAGTGTGGCGCCAAGAGACCACTGGGCAATGAAGTGGCGGAACATCATGCTGGATTTTTGCTGGTAATGTGTGCGGATCGGAGTCAGAGCGCCTGCATCTTGTCACTCGGGAAACGAGTAGCGGCACTCGCCATCATGGAGCGAGCGGAAACCGCAACGAGGAGGCCACAGACGCCAGAAGACGTGAACGAGGGCCTACGACAGTATTAAGGTAAACTCGAAGATCACCGAACACCGGATCATGATGCATGACGACCGTCCCATCAAAGAGACGTACTTCCCGAAGAATCCCAAGATGCTGGCGGAGATTAATGCCAAAGTGGATGAACTGCTGACAAGAGGATACATTGAGCCTTCGAAGAGCCTATATAGCGCGCCGATAGGTCAGGAAAAAGACCGGGAAGTGACGACAATGTGTAGATTTTTGACAGCTGAACAGCAGATCCGTAATAATAATATTTTGGACCAGTTTCGCCAGGCGCTATTCATTACAAGTCTGGATATGAAAGATGGATACTGGCATATTCCAATGGAGAAATCCACTGACTGCATTCACCGTCCCTGAGAAGGGAAAGTTTCAATGTTTGGAGTCCATTCGGCTCCAGCAGCGTTTCAGAGAGCGTTGGATCGCGACATTGGCGCAGAAATTGATAAGTCACTTTGTTGTCACTTACTTAATGTCTTTATTGAATTATATTAACACTATGTGCAAGCGACCAAAGTGTCGTGCGATCAGCCAAGATAATAATTGCTATTACTAAACACTGTATGCAGTCGTGCGACTAGCCAAAAATAGTATAGCACTCAATAGTTAGTTAACAATTGCAAGCAAGCAACCAAGGTGTCGTGCAGTCCGCCAAAGAACAATTTATAGACTAAAATATATGCCGGCTTAGCAATGCGGCTGCACTGAGAAGGCGAATTAGGACGAAAGAGGGGAGCATGATAGGCAGCGATTAGCTTAAGAGAGAGCAGCAGCTGCTCTTCCAAATGTTTTGCTCTTTTTAAGCTGACCGCTCATCTGTGTTGATGGTACTGCGCCTAACATACTCAATTTCAATTGGCGTTACCACCCATCCAATCGGTTGAAGTTTAGTTTCGTTATGTCAGGCTCACTAAAACATGTAGAAGAACCGCTATTCAAGAAATGAGCTGGGGTCAATACGTCTAAATCTGCTGGATTTTCTGAAATTGAAACTAAAGGCTTTGAATTAATTACAGCAGTCGATTGACGTTGTTTACAAAGTTAGTCTCGCAGTCCAATTCTTCCCTCTTGGACTTTACGATGGACTCACTGCAGCTCTCGACCTCCCAGAAACGTCGCACGATACGAGCGTTATCTAGTATTAGTACTTCGTCATCGTTTATATAAATTCTGGACAACGCGTCCACTACATGATTTTCTTTGCCTTGTATATACTTAATGTTAAAATCGTATTCGCTTAGCTTTATCTTCCACGTTTGTAATTTCATATTTGGTACTTTTATGTTACTTAACCATACAAGTGGCTTATGATCGCTCAAAGCCTCAAACTTTCTTCCTTATAAATAGGGTTTAAAATATTTTACAGCCCATACAATACCTAATAATTCTTTTTCTATCGTACTGTAATTTTCTTTTTGATTGTTTAGAGTTTGACCAGCGAAACAAATTGGTTTCCCTTCTTTAAATTTAAATTCTAATTTAAAGTCAGGGTATATTAAAATTGGGTCTTTAGTTATAAGAAATTTTAATTTCTCAAATACAAATATCCTGTGCATTAATTGCAGAATTTTATTTATGCCTAACGTTAGAGGTTTAGCGATAAGTGCAAAACTAGGATAAATTTTCTATAAAATCCACATAAGCCTAAGAATGATTTAATTTGAGTTTGCAGATTCTCATCCTTAATGAGAACTACGTCGTTGATTGTCAATTTATGTTGAAAAGTTCGCCATTTCAATCGCTGTTGAAGAAGAGTCAAGTATTGTCTTTTCCATCGCGACCAGAAGACCTGCTTTGGCACGCATCCAACCGGTTGAAGTTTAGCTTCGTTATGTCCGGCTCACTAAAACATGTAGAGGGACCGCCATTCACGAAATGAGCTGGGGTCAATTCGTCTAAATCGGCTGGATTTTCTGAAATTTAAGCTAAAGGCCTTGAATTAATGAAAGAATTGATGTGGCAGACCAGTGTGCCAGGATGGAGGGTCCAACAGCTCGGTAGAAGTGATGCTTGGCGGTCTTCACTGCTGCTTCCCATAATCCACCGAATTGGGGGAACCTTGGAAGGATGAAGCGCCAGTCGATAGAGTCAGCCAGGCAGAAATTCATTAACGCACATTGATGAGCATCTGACAGGAATAGCTTCCTGAAGCAACAAAGTTTGTTGCGTTGTCAGACCAAAACTGACTTGGCTTTCCTCGCGTACATACAAATCGCTTGAGAGCCAACAAAAATGTAGCTGTAGTCAAGTCCTTGACTAGCATTCTCATCGAAGCAAACGAGAATGCAGATGTAGCATTTCACTGAACTAGAACATCCTGAGGACCAGCGTGCAAGTTTCATTGATGGAAATGCGTGATGATGGCACTCGTAACCGGAGGCTTCCGAGGCTTTCGAAATATAACAAAGAGTTTTTGAGACATTCGTCTACACGTAACAAAAAATGGCGACAGGGAGGCAAGGCAGCTAGTTTTCTGCACCTTGCTCTTAGTTTGAAGTTCCTCGGTGAATGCCGAGTACTGGCTCCGTAGATCTGGAGAACGATTCAGCTTGCGCTCAAAATGACAAGGATCACGTCGGGGTCACCAAATGTTGAGCCAATGATCTTTTTCGTTATCTTTGTATTTTATAATTTTGAATTATAAGTCACTTTGTTGTAGTATATGTCTTTATTGAATTATGTTAACACTGTGTGCAAGCGACCAAAGTCTCGTGAGATTAGCCAAGATAACAATTGCTATTACTAAACACTGTATAAAGAATAGTATAGCACTCAATAGTTAACAATTGCGAGCAAGCGACCAAGGTGTCGTGCTGTCCGACAAATATGAATTACGATAATGCGAGCCAATTAATTATGATAAAGTCCACCAAAGAACAATTAAACAAATTCGACAAAGCGACCAAATATCGTGCTGTCCGCCACAGATCAATATATACTCGGCTGCACTGAGAGTGCGAATTAGGACGAAAGAGGGGAGCATGAATGGCAGCGATTAGCTTAAGATTGAGCAGCAGCCACATGAACAGCTGCTCTTCCAATTGCTTTGCTCTCTTTAAGCTGACCGCTCATCTTTGCTGCTGGTGCTGCGCCCAACACCGACAATTCGGCGTCGGGAAGTCGAGCGTTTCTGCTGGAGCTGTAGGCAGACGAGGAGAAGATCGGGTAACCAAACCGACAGCGGAGCGTCGGATGAAGCGGTATCCGACGTATTTGGCCATCGCTAAGCGACGAGGTGCTGGCGACTTCACTGGGATTCTGTTCACCGGCGAGCTCCCTGGAAAGTTGGGATGGAGCGGAGGGTGCTCAACGCCCCGGTCAGCCTACGAGCCACATGTCAGCTCGTAGTCAGCCACATGCCTGACTGGAAGATAGAGGACGGGCCCTGTGTGAAGAACGGCAGATACTCGCCGCTGTCCACGTATAAGCCGGCACGGCCTCCCACGCCGTAACGCCTGCAGGAGCAAGACGACTGAGACGCGATCGTTATCTCCGACTCGGAGCTCCAGTCGGAGAACGAACAAGAACTGTAGAGAGTTAGAAACGCTGGAGTGGCGAAGGTAAGGCCGGCAGCGGAGTCCAACGTAATAGTCATTTCGTCGGACTCGGAACCAGAGGCAGGGCCAAAACCAGCAGGTGTATTGACGGGAAGCGGGGGAGCCGTGGCCGCCGGGCTTTTCGCTCGAAGAGCAGTCGGAGCAGGGTTAGAAGCAGCAGCATCAGCAGCGGCATCAGCAGCAGCCACACCACGAGCTACCAGACTAGACAGCCCAACTGCAGAACGAGCCGGCGCAACGACATCATCCACAGCACGAGCTGCCCGAGAAGGCAGCCCAGCAGCAACGGGACGACGTGGAGCCACAGTGGAGGCCAAGCCGGCTGCTTGGTAGCACGCTTCCGGGGCCGGTGCGGACCACGTTGCACCGACAAGCGTCGTGGACGGAAGCAGGGCCGACCACTCAGTAGTCGCTGGTGGGGATGGAAATGTGGCCTTTGGAGGTGATAGACCACCTATATCCACTATACATAAATACTCCATTCCACCTACTGCGGGGAAGTAGAGGGGTGAGTCGGCTCTATGAAAGGGCTTGGCAGAAGCTGCAAATATTTGAAGGGAAATATGAAGGGACTGTAATATTTTACACGTTGAGTGGAAAATATGGAACAACACTTACCTTTGGACGCCGCGAGTTTTTAACAATCAGCTGATCGCAACAGCAGCGGATCAGGGTTAACAACGGTTCGCTATTAACGAGAACTCAAAAATGTGTCACGAGACTGCTTGCTGTTAATAGCGGGCACCCAAACGTGTCACTGGACATTGAGAGACATCGCAGAATATCACTCCAAAAGGAAATTCATTAACACCTGTCGTCAAGAAGTACATTGGTGGGCAGATCTAGCAGATTGGCTCCTTTGGCGAATCTTGGAGAGTGTGAAGTCTGCTATAACAAAATTATTTGAAAAAAATTTTACGTCGACTTTGCAACATTTTTGCAAGTCCATGTTATCTCCGACTCAGCATGGATTTGTACAGATGTATGGTTAATGTATGGTTATGACCTTTAGTAGCTCAAAACCCCAATTTGTTAACTATTCAATTAACAATACTTCTTTAACAATCATATTTGTACTATTGTAAATGAAGCCAAAGGTGTTTTAAGGTTCATTAAAAGTTGGTCAAAAGAGTTTAATGATTCTTTTATAACCAAACTTCTTTACATTTCGCTTGTACGACCAATACTTGACTACTGCTCTTGTATATGGTCTCCTCTCCAAATATTTGGAAACTATCTTATATTATTCCTGTCCAGAAAAAAGGTGGAAGTTCTGATATTTCCAATTACAGGGGTATAGCAAAATTATCTGCTATACCACAATTATTTGAATAAATAATTACATCGACTTTGCAAAATTTTTGCAAATCAGTATTATCTCCGACTCAGCATGGATTTGTATAGAGTCGGTCAACTGTAACCAATATATATGAGCTTACAACTTTGATAAGTGATGGGATTCTTGACAAAATGTAAACTGATGTAATTCACACCGACTTCAGTAAACTAGTTTTTAATTCTACGCAATTATTTTAATTCTATGCAGGTGTGGTGTGATGTTATTCAGTTACATTTAAATTACTCTAAATGTATGATTATGACTTTTAATCGATAAAGACCCCAGCTTGTTAATTATTTAATTAACATATAATTATTCCTTTGAAACGTATTTTTGTTATCATAGATCTTGGTGTACTCTTTGACTCCAAGTTATGTTTCAACAGTCATATCTCGACAACAATAAATGAAGCCAAAGGTGTTCTAGGGTTCTTTAAATATTTGTCGAAAGAGTTTAATGATACTTTTATAGCCAAACTTCTTTACATTTCGCTTGTTCGGCAAATCCTTGAGTACTGCTCTTGTACATGGTCTCCTCAGCATAAGACTAAACAGGATCGCATTGAGTCTGTCCAAAAACAGTTCTTCATCTTTGCTTTACGTGGATTGAATTGGGACCCTGTTCTACGTTTTCCATCTTAGTCCAGTAGACTTCTGCTCCTTGATCTTCCGTCATTAATCAATCGTAGAACATCTCTTGGTGTTATTTTTCTACATAAGTTGATGGTGACTTATACTCCATCTTTCTGTTAAGGCATCTAAAGTTCTCTGATCTTGGAAGACCAACGAGGTACTTTCGTCCCTTGCATTTAACTATGTGCACAAGAGATTATTCTTTGCACAATTCGTTTTATGTCCTTTGCCATAATTACAATCAATTTTATTGAGTCATCTCATCTGAATACTCTCTTTTTATAATCTAATCCTTGCTTTCAGTTCACCTTCGGGAAATCACTAATAGTACCGAGCTATGAGTAGGGGCATAGCCGGCCGGACTGGCAAAAATCTCCCCCATTGTTATCAGTGATTTCCCAACTGGAATCGCTATCTCTTTTCTACTTTAATATTTTAACGCTACTAACTTCAATACATTCTTGTTTTCTATTAACAAAACCTTTTGATTTACAGATCCCAATAACATCACTGACTACATTGAGCTGTGATCTGGGGCATAGCTAGCTGGTCGGGAAAACAAAATCGGCAATTTACTGTAATTTTACTTTAGGCTATCTATTTTTACATTGTTAAAAGCTTATTTTTAGACTCTGTTCCCAAAGGGAAAAAGAGTCTATTGGATTTGTGCAATGTCCGTCTTGCTGTCTGTCCGTCTGTCCGTCTGTCTGTATGAACGCGCAGCATTTGGACACTATAGAAGCTAGAGACTTGTAATTTGGAATATATACTCGTGTGTATCCGCGTCAGATCAAGTTTGAGTATTTTTCCGATACACCTAAAGGGGGCGGGGCAAATCGGGAAATGCTATATCTATTAAGACTCAAACGCTGTTATTTTAGTCAATATTGCAGTCTAAGAAATGGGATTTAGAATATATATTCGTGTACACCACGCGGACGTTTTTAGATATAGATTATATATCTGCGCCCATTGTGGGCGTGGCAAATCGGATAAAACTATATATTCTACAGTTTTGAAGCTAGAGCATCCAAATTTGGCATGTGGGTTACTGTTGACCTTCCCTTAAGTTAGATCAAAATTTTTCGATAGCCGATAGCTAGGCAGCTAGACTAGCTTAAGAGAGAGCGGCAGCCACATGAACAGCTGCTCTTCCAATTGTTTTGCTCTCTTTACGCTGACCGATCATCTGTGCTGCTGATGCTGCGCCTAACATACTCCTCCCGTTGAAATCGTTATTTCAACAGATTACTCCATTGGCAGCAGACACAGCTTGTTGATGGCCTCTCCAGTAGCCGTTTTTAGGACAGCTACCCGGGCGACGGCATCATTTCCAGGGCTGAGCTTCATCACTCTAGCCAATGGCTATTTCAGCGGCGGCAGATTCTCATCCTTAATGAGAACTACGTCGTTGATTGTCAATTTATGTTGAAAAGTTCGTCATTTCAATCGCTGTTGAAGACGAGTCAAGTATTGTCTTTTCCATCGCGACCAGAAGACCTGCTTTGGCACGCATCCAACCGGTTGAAGTTTAGCTTCGTTATGTCCGACTCACTAAAACATGTAGAGGGACCGCCATTCAAGAAATGAGCTGGGGTCAATACGTCTAAATCGGCTGGATTTTCTGAAATTTAAGCTAAAGGCCTTGAATAATGAAAGAATTGATGTGGCAGACCAGTGTGCCAGGATGGAGGGTCCAACAGCTCGGTAGAAGTGATGCTTGGCGGTCTTCACTGCTGCTTCCCATAATCCACCGAATTGGGGGAACCTTGGAAGGATGAAGCGCCAGTCGATAGAGTCAGCCAGGCAGAAATTCATTAACGCACATTGATGAGCATCTGACAGGAATAGCCTCCTAAAGCAACAAAGTTTGTTGCGTTGTCAGACCAAAACTGACTTGGCTTTCCTCGCGTACATACATCGTTTGAGAGCCAACAAAAATGCAGCTGTAGTCAAGTCCTTGACTAGCATTCTCATCGAAGCAAACGAGAATGCAGATGTAGCATTTCACTGAACTAGAACATCCTGAGGACCAGCGTGCAAGTTTCATTGATGGAAATGCGTGATGATGGCACTCGTAACCGGAGGCTTCCGAGGCAAGATGATTGGATTTCGGCTATCGAAATATAACAAAGAGTTTTTGAGACATTCGTCTACACGTAACAAAAAATGGCGACAGGGAGGCAAGGCAGCTAGTTTTCTGCACCTTGCTCTTAGTTTGAAGTTCCTCTGTGAATGCCGAGTACTGGCTCCGTAGATCTGGAGAACGATTCAGCTTGCGCTCAAAATGACAAAATCTGCGCCGTGCCTGTTAAGACGATTCTCCCAGCAGCTCACAATTGACAATTGACAGGCAATCGAACTGAGTATTGGCTAGTGGGTAGTCGATTGACGTTCTTTACAAAGGACTTACAACGGACTTTACGACGGACTTACTCTCGAACGATTGGCTTCATTTGTTAATGCGATCCAATAACACACTCTCACTTTGTTCGACCATAAAATCAGAATCTAGCTTTGCTTGCAGAGTCTTCAAGCGTTTGTGTACCGATTTCACTTTGCATTTATAAAATGCTACTCGCTTGTCTTGCGCAACTGTACTGTCTTTAGTTGCCATGTCGCGAAAATATGTGACGCACAAGCGAATTACCGATAGAGATCGCGTGATACCGTTTCTATGCAACTTAAACAAATGCCTGTAATGGCAACACTTTGTATTTGAGAATGTGAGAGTGGACCGTTGATCAGGCGCCACTATATTGCAATCGAGACGAGAAAGAATGCAAGCCGAAAATGCGCAAACGAAAGTTACACCAAATTGTGCAGATCCCTATGCATATGCATATGCATATATTTAACAGTGATAAAGAGAGTGATAAAGATAGCGAACTGACAGCGTAACGGCGAACGAAACTGCAGAGCTTAAGCAATCACGGCTTATGTTCATGTAGAATTACATATGTAAGTATGTATAGAACTACATATGTATGTATGTTAGTTTATGCAATTTATGATATATATTAATTTTATATATATATATAAAGTGCAAAGAATCACGTCGGGGTCACCAAATGTTGAGCCAATGATCTTTTTCGTTATCTTTGTATTTTATAATTTTGAATTATAAGTCACTTTGTTGTAGTATATGTCTTTATTGAATTATGTTAACACTGTGTGCAAGCGACCAAAGTCTCGTGAGATTAGCCAAGATAACAATTGCTATTACTAAACACTGTATAAAGAATAGTATAGCACTCAATAGTTAACAATTAACAATTAAAAACAAATATGAATTACGATAATGCGAGCCAATTAATTATGATAAAGTCCACCAAAGAACAATTAAACAAATTCGACAAAGCGACCAAATATCGTGCTGTCCGCCACAGATCAATATATACTCGGCTGCACTGAGAGTGCGAATTAGGACGAATTAGGACGATTCCAATTGCTTTGCTCTCTTTAAGCTGACCGCGCATGGTCAGCTGGTGCTGCGCCCAACACCGACAATTCGGCGTCGGGAAGTCGAGCGTTTCTGCTGGAGCTGTAGGTAGACGAGGAGAAGATCGGGTAAAAACCAAACCGACAGCGGAGCGTCGGATGAAGCGGTATCCGACGTATTTGGCCATCGCTAAGCGACGAGGTGCTGGCGACTTCACTGGGATTCTGTTCACCGGCGAGCTCCCTGGACAGTTGGGATGGAGCGGAGGGTGCTCAACGCCCCGGTCAGCCTACGAGCCACATGTCAGCTCGTAGTCAGACACATGCCTGACTGGAAGATAGAGGACGGGCCCTGTGTGAAGAACGGCAGATACTCGCCGCTGTCCACGTATAAGCCGGCACGGCCTCCCACGCCGTAACGCCTGCAGGAGCAAGACGACTGAGACGCGATCGTTATCTCCGACTCGGAGCTCCAGTCGGAGAACGAAAAAGAACTGTAGAGAGTTAGAAACGCTGGAGTGGCGAAGGTAAGGCCGGCAGCGGAGTCCAACGTAATAGTCATTTCGTCGGACTCGGAACCAGAGGCAGGGCTAAAACCAGCAGGTGTATTGACGGGAAGCGGGGGAGCCGTGGCCGCCGGGCTTTTCGCTCGAAGAGCAGTCGGAGCAGGGTTAGAAGCAGCAGCATCAGCAGCGGCATCAGCAGCAGCCACACCACGAGCTACCAGACTAGACAGCCCAACTGCAGAACGAGCCGGCGCAACGACATCATCCACAGCACGAGCTGCCCGAGAAGGCAGCCCAGCAGCAACGGGACGACGTGGAGCCACAGTGGAGGCCAAGCCGGCTGCTTGGTAGCACGCTTCCGGGGCCGGTGCGGACCACGTTGCACCGACAAGCGTCGTGGACGGAAGCTGGGCCGACCACTCAGTAGTCGCTGGTGGGGATGGAAATGTGGCCTTTGGAGGTGATAGACCACCTATATCCACTATACATAAATACTCCATTCCACCTACTGCGGGGAAGTAGAGGGGTGAGTCGGCTCTATGAAAGGGCTTGGCAGAAGCTGCAAATATTTGAAGGGAAATATGAAGGGACTGTAATATTTTACACGTTGAGTGGAAAATATGGAACAACACTTACCTTTGGACGCCGCGAGTTTTTAACAATCAGCTGATCGCAACAGCAGCGGATCAGGGTTAACAACGGTTCGCTATTAACGAGAACTCAAAAATGTGTCACGAGACTGCTTGCTGTTAATAGCGGGCACCCAAACGTGTCACTGGACATTGAGAGACATCGCAGAATATCACTCCAAAAGGAAATTCATTAACACCTGTCGTCAAGAAGTACATTGGTGGGCAGATCTAGCAGATTGGCTCCTTTGGCGAATCTTGGAGAGTGTGAAGTCTGCTATAACAAAATTATTTGAAAAAAATTTTACGTTGGGACCCTGTTCTACGTTTTCCATCTTAGTCCAGTAGACTTCTGCTCTTTGATCTTCCGTCATTAATCAATCGTAGAACATCTCTTGGTGTTATTTTTCTACATAAGTTGATGGTGACTTATACTCCATCTTTCTGTTAAGGCATCTTAAGTTCTCTGATCTTGGAAGACCAACGAGGTACTTTCGTCCCTTGCATTTAACTATGTGCACAAGAGATTATTCTTTGCACAATTCGTTTTATGTCCTTTGCCATAATTACAATCAATTTTATTGAGTCATCTCATCTGAATACTCTCTTTTTATAATCAAATCCTTGCTTTCAGTTCACCTTCGGGAAATCACTAATAGTACCGAGCTATGAGTAGGGCCATAGCCGGCCGGACTGGCAAAAATCTCCCCCATTGTTATCAGTGATTTCCCAACTGGAATCGCTATCTCTTTTCTACTTTAATATTTTAACGCTACTAACTTCAATACATTCTTGTTTTCTATTAACAAAACCTTTTGATTTACAGATCCCAATAACATCACTGACTACATTGAGCTGTGATCTGGGACATAGCTAGCTGGTCGGGAAAACAAAATCAGCAATTTACTGTAATTTTACTTTAGGCTATCTATTTTTACATTGTTAAAAGCTTATTTTTTACTTTTTAGACTCTGTTCCCAAAGGGCGTACCAAATCGGGAATATATATATAGCGATTTGTATAAATCTTATAATATTTTGAGCGTATTAAGAGCTAGAGACTTGAAATTTGGAATACATGTGCAAGTAGATCACTCGGAATCAAAAATATATATTATAGATATTTACGCCCATTAAGGGCGTGGCAAATCGGATAAAACTGAATCTCCTACAGTTTTGGAGCTAGAGCGTCCAAATTGCAAAATTGCATGTGGGAAACTGTTAACCTCCTCTTAAGATAAGTCAAAAGTTATGTATCCACGTCTTCTGGGGGCGTGGCAAATCGGGAATTACTATATCTTTTACTAAGGCCGTTATAATTTCGGCAATATTTCCGTCAAAGAGTTGGGACTTTGAATATATATACTAGTATCCTACCTCTACCCAAAAATATATGTTATATGTAGCTACGAACATTTGGGGCGAATAGGGTAAAACTGTATCTCCTACAGTCTTAGACGTAGAGCATCCAAATTTGACATGTGGGTTACTGTTCATGAAATTTAAATTTAAGAAAAAGAAAAAAAATAATAATCATAATGTAAGCCTCCGTAAAACAAATTCTAGTTGACCTAACTGGGGATTGAAGCAGGGTCTTCGCTACCACAACGCAAGTCTGTTTAACAAAATCAATACACCAAACTCAATTTGGCGCATAGTCGTGAAAGAGACGCCGTGGTGTAGTGGGTAGAGTCGGTGGCATGCGAAGCGCGTGACCCAGGTTCGATTCCCATCGCTGCCGCGTGATATCATTTAATAAAATGTTTTCTTTTTTTAATTTTTTTATAACTTCTATGTTATTTAATGGATTTTGATAAAATTTTCAGCATAAATCCTTATTTTATCAAAACAAATTCTAGTTGAACTAACTGGGGCTTGAAGCAGGGTCTTCGCTACCACAACGCAAGTCTGTTTAACCAAATCAATACACCAAACTCAATTTGGCGCATAGTCGTGAAAGAGACGCCGTGGTGTAGTGGGTAGAGTCGGTGGCATGCGAAGCGCGTGACCCAGGTTCGATTCCCATCGCTGCCGCGTGATATTATCATTTAATAAAATGTTTTTTTTATTATTTTTTTATAACTTCTATGTTACTTAATGGTTTTTGATAAAACTTTCTGCATAAATTCGTATATTTTATTAAAAATACGGTTTTACCTAAAAAATTAAAAAAAATGTTATTGTGGCTTTATTTGCAACTGAACTTATATTAAATTGATTTTGTGAAATGTGGAGTATCCAAAATATATAAAAACCAAAATAGTATTTTATTTTAAAAAAGCTATATGTAAAATTTTATGACTGTAGCTAAATTGATGTGAAAGACATGCTCAAAAAAGGAATCTCAATAATCTCGCATTCAAACATACGAAAAGACGGACGGACGGTCTACATATTTATTGAGCCTACACACCTTTAATAGGAACAGAGTCTGACGCAGTCGGTGGCGCCCGACTGCAACGTTCTTACTTGTATACTTTTTAGACTCTGTTTCCAAAGGGAAAAAGAGTCTATTGGATTTGTGCAATGTCCGTCTTGCTATCTGTCCGTCTGTCTGTATGAACGCGCAGCATTTGGACACTATAGAAGCTAGAGACTTGTTAATTATAATATATACTCGTGTGTATCCGCGTTAGATCAAGTTTGAGTATTTTTCCGATACACCTAGGGGGGGCGGGGCAAATCGGGAAATGCTATATCTGTTAAGACTCAAACGCTGTTATTTTAGTCAATATTGCAGTCTAAGAAATGGGATTTAGAATATATATTCGTGTACACCACGCGGACGTTTTTAGATATAGATTATATATCTGCGCCCATTGTGGGCGTGGCAAATCGGATAAAACTATATATTCTACAGTTTTGAAGCTAGAGCATCCAAATTTGGCATGTAGGTTACTGTCGACCTTCCCTTAAGTTAGATCAAAATTTTTCGATAGCCGATAGCTAGGCAGCGACTAGCTTAAGAGAGAGCGGCAGCCACATGAACAGCTGCTCTTCCAATTGTTGTGCTCTCTTTACGCTGACCGATCATCTGTGCTGCTGATGCTGCGCCTAACATACTCCTCCCGTTGAAATCGTTATTTCAACAGATTACTCCGTTGGCAGCAGACACAGCTTGTTGATGGCCTCTCCAGTAGCCGTTTTCAGGACAGCTACTCGGGCGACGGCATCATTTCCAGGGCTGAGCTTCATCACTCTAGCCAATGGCTATTTCAGCGGCGGCAGATTCTCATCCCTAATGAGAACTACGTCGTTGATTGTCAATTTATGTTGAAAAGTTCGCCATTTCAATCGCTGTTGAAGACGAGTCAAGTATTGTCTTTTCCATCGCGACCAGAAGACCTGCTTTGGCACGCATCCAACCAGTTGAAGTTTAGCTTCGTTATGTCCGACTCACTAAAACATGTAGAGGGACCGCCATTCAAGAAATGAGCTGCGGTCAATACGTCTAAATCGGCTGGATTTTCTGAAATTTAAGCTAAAGGCCTTGAATTAATGAAAGAATTGATGTGGCAGACCAGTGTGCCAGGATGGAGGGTCCAACAGCTCGGTAGAAGTGATGCTTGGCGGTCTTCACTGTTGCTTCCCATAATCCACCGAATTGGGGGAACCTTGGAAGGATGAAGCGCCAGTCGATAGAGTCAGCCAGGCAGAAATTCATTAACGCACATTGATGAGCATCTGACAGGAATAGCCTCCTAAAGCAACAAAGTTTGTTGCGTTGTCAGACCCAAACTGACTTGGCTGCCCTCGCGTACATACAAATCGTTTGAGAGCCAACAAAAATGCAGCTGTAGTCAAGTCCTTGACTAGCATTCTCATCGAAGCAAACGAGAATGCAGATGTAGCATTTCACTGAACTAGAACATCCTGAGGACCAGCGTGCAAGTTTCATTGATGGAAATGCGTGATGATGGCACTCGTAACCGGAGGCTTCCGAGGCAAGATGATTGGATTTCGGCTATCGAAATATAACAAAGAGTTTTTGAGACATTCGTCTACACGTAACAAAAAATGGCGACAGGGAGGCAAGGCAGCTAGTTTTCTGTACCTTGCTCTTAGTTTGAAGTTCCTCTGTGAATGCCGAGTACTGGCTCCGTAGATCTGGAGAACGATTCAGCTTGCGCTCAAAATGACAAAATCTGCGCCGTTCCTGTTAAGACGATTCTCCCAGCAGCTCACAATTGACAATTGACAGGCAATCGAACCGAGTATTGGCTAGTGGGTAGTCGATTGACGTTCTTTACAACGGACTTACAACGGACTTTACGACGGACTTACTCTCGAAAGATTGGCTTAATTTGTTAATGCGATCCAATAACACCGCCAAGTTGCTCTCACTTTGTTCGGCCAACAAGTCAGAATCTAGCTTTGCTTGCAGAGTCTTCAAGCGTTTGTGTACCGATTTCACTTTGCATTTATAAAATGCTACTCGCTTGTCTTGCGCAACTGTACTGTCTTTAGTTGCCATGTCGCGAAAATATGTGACGCACAAGCGAATTACCGATAGAGATCGCGTGATACCGTTTCTATGCAACTTAAACAAATGCCTGTAATGGCAAAACTTTGTATTTGAGAATGTGTGTGTGGACCGTTGATCAGGCGCCACTATATTGCAATCGAGACGAGAAAGAATGCAAGCCGAAAATGCGCAAACGAAAGTTACACCAAATTGTGCAGATCACTATGCATATGCATATGCATATATTTAACAGTGATAAAGAGAGTGATAAAGATAACGAACTGACAGCGTAACGGCGACCGAAGCTGCAGAGCTTAAGCAATCACGGCTTATGTTCATGTAGAATTACATATGTAAGTATGTATAGAACTACATATGTATGTATGTTAGTTTATGCAATTTATGATATATATTAATTTTATATATATATATAAAGTGCAAAGAATCACGTCGGGGTCACCAAATGTTGAGCCAATGATCTTTTTCGTTATCTTTGTATTTTATAATTTTGAATTATAAGTCACTTTGTTGTAGTATATGTCTTTATTGAATTATGGTAACACTGTGTGCAAGCGACCAAAGTCTCGTGAGATTAGCCAAGATAACAATTGCTATTACAAAACACTGTATAAAGAATAGTATAGCACTCAATAGTTAACAATTGCGAGCAAGCGACCAAGGTGTCGTGCTGTCCGACAAATATGAATTACGATAATGCGAGCCAATTAATTATGATAAAGTCCACCAAAGAACAATTAAACAAATTCGACAAAGCGACCAAATATCGTGCTGTCCGCCACAGATCAATATATACTCGGCTGCACTGAGAGTGCGAATTAGGACGAAAGAGGGGAGCATGAATGGCAGCGATTAGCTTAAGATTGAGCAGCAGCCACATGAACAGCTGCTCTTCCAATTGCTTTGCTCTCTTTAAGCTGACCGCGCATCTTTGCTGCTGGTGCTGCGCCCAACACCGACAATTCGGCGTCGGGAAGTCGAGCGTTTCTGCTGGAGCTGTAGGCAGACGAGGAGAAGATCGGGTAAAAACCAAACCGACAGCGGAGCGTCGGATGAAGCGGTATCCGACGTATTTGGCCATCGCTAAGCGACGAGGTGCTGGCGACTTCACTGGGATTCTGTTCACCGGCAAGCTCCCTGGACAGTTGGGATGGAGCGGAGGGTGCTCAACGCCCCGGTCAGCCTACGAGCCACATGTCAGCTCGTAGTCAGCCACATGCCTGACTGGAAGATAGAGGACGGGCCCTGTGTGAAGAACGGCAGATACTCGCCGCTGCCGGCACGGCCTCCCACGCCGTAACGCCTGCAGGAGCAAGACGACTGAGACGCGATCGTTATCTCCGACTCGGAGCTCCAGTCGGAGAACGAAAAAGAACTGTAGAGAGTTAGAAACGCTGGAGTGGCGAAGGTAGGGCCGGCAGCGGAGTCCAACGTAATAGTCATATCGTCGGACTCGGAACCAGAGGCAGGGCCAAAACCAGCAGGTGTATTGGCGGGAAGCGGGGGAGCCGTGACCGCCGGGCTTTTCGCTCGAAGAGCAGTCGGAGCAGGGTTAGCTGGTGGGGATGGAAATGTAGCCTTCGGAGGTGATAGACCACCTATATCCACTATACATAAATACTCCATTCCACCTACTGCGGGGAAGTAGAGGGGTGAGTCGGCTCTATGAAAGGGCTTGGCAGAAGCTGCAAATATTTGAAGGGAAATATGAAGGGACTGTAATATTTTACACGTTGAGTGGAAAATATGGAACAACACTTACCTTTGGACGCCGCGAGTTTTTAACAATCAGCTGATCGCAACAGCAGCGGATCAGGGTTAACAACGGTTCGCTATTAACGAGAACTCAAAAATGTGTCACGAGACTGCATGCTGTTAATAGCGGGCACCCAAACGTGTCACTGGACATTGAGAGACATCGCAGAATATCACTCCAAAAGGAAATTCATTAACACCTGTCGTCAAGAAGTACATTGGTGGGCAGATCTAGCAGATTGGCTCCTTTGGCGAATCTTGGAGAGTGTGAAGTCTGCTATAACAAAATTATTTGAAAAAAATTTTACGTCGACTTTGCAACATTTTTGCAAGTCCATGTTATCTCCGACTCAGCATGGATTTGTACAGATGTATGGTTAATGTATGGTTATGACCTTTAGTAGCTCAAAACCCCAATTTGTTAACTATTCAATTAACAATACTTCTTTAACAATCATATTTGTACTATTGTAAATGAAGCCAAAGGTGTTTTAAGGTTCATTAAAAGTTGGTCAAAAGAGTTTAATGATTCTTTTATAACCAAACTTCTTTACATTTCGCTTGTACGACCAATACTTGACTACTGCTCTTGTATATGGTCTCCTCTCCAAATATTTGGAAACTATCTTATATTATTCCTGTCCAGAAAAAAGGTGGAAGTTCTGATATTTCCAATTACAGGGGTATAGCAAAATTATCTGCTATACCACAATTATTTGAATAAATAATTACATCGACTTTGCAAAATTTTTGCAAATCAGTATTATCTCCGACTCAGCATGGATTTGTATAGAGTCGGTCAACTGTAACCAATATATATGAGTTTACAACTTTGATAAGTGATGGGTTTCTTGACAAAATGCAAACTGATGTAATTTACACCGACCTTAGTAAACCAATTTTAAATTCTACGCAATTATTTTAATTCTATGCAGGTGTGGTGTGATGTTATTCAGTTACATTTAAATTACTCTAAATGTATGATTATGACTTTTAATCGATAAAGACCCCAGCTTGTTAATTATTTAATTAACATATAATTATTCCTTTGAGACGTATTTTTGTTATCATAGATCTTGGTGTACTCTTTGACTCCAAGTTATGTTTCAACAGTCATATCTCGACAATAATAAATGAAGCCAAAGGTGTTCTAGGGTTCTTTAAATATTGGTCGAAAGAGTTTAATGATACTTTTATAGCCAAACTTCTTTACATTTCGCTTGTTCGGCAAATCCTTGAGTACTGCTCTTGTACATGGTCTCCTCAGCATAAGACTAAACAGGATCGCATTGAGTCTGTCCAAAAACAGTTCTTCATCTTTGCTTTACGTGGATTGAATTGGGACCCTGTTCTACGTTTTCCATCTTAGTCCAGTAGACTTCTGCTCCTTGATCTTCCGTCATTAATCAATCGTAGAACATCTCTTGGTGTTATTTTTCTACATAAGTTGATGGTGACTTATACTCCATCTTTCTGTTAAGGCATCTAAAGTTCTCTGATCTTGGAAGACCAACGAGGTACTTTCGTCCCTTGCATTTAACTATGTGCACAAGAGATTATTCTTTGCACAATTCGTTTTATGTCCTTTGCCATAATTACAATCAATTTTATTGAGTCATCTCATCTGAATACTCTCTTTTTTTAATCTAATCCTTGCTTTCAGTTCACCTTCGGGAAATCACTAATAGTACCGAGCTATGAGTAGGGGCATAGCCGGCCGGACTGGCAAAAATCTCCCCCATTGTTATCAGTGATTTCCCAACTGGAATCGCTATCTCTTTTCTACTTTAATATTTTAACGCTACTAACTTCAATACATTCTTGTTTTCTATTAACAAAACCTTTTGATTTAAAGATCCCAATAACATCACTGACTACATTGAGCTGTGATCTGGGGCATAGCTAGCTGGTCGGGAAAACAAAATCGGCAATTTACTGTAATTTTACTTTAGGCTATCTATTTTTACATTGTTAAAAGCTTATTTTTAGACTCTGTTCCCAAAGGGAAAAAGAGTCTATTGGATTTGTGCAATGTCCGTCTTGCTGTCTGTCCGTCTGTCCGTCTGTCTGTATGAACGCGTAGCATTTGGACACTATAGAAGCTAGAGACTTGTAATTTGGAATATATACTCGTGTGTATCCGCGTCAGATCAAGTTTTAGTATTTTTCCGATACGCCTACAGGGGGCGTGGCAAATCGGGAAATGCTATATCTATTAACACAAAACGCTGTTATTTTAGTCAATATTGCAGTCTAAGAAATGGGACTTAGAATATATATTCGTGTACACCACGCGGACGTTTTAAGATATAGATTATATATCTGCGCCCATTGTGGGCGTGGCAAATCGGATAAAACTATATATTCTACAGTTTTGAAGCTAGAGCATCCAAATTTGGCATGTGGGTTACTGTTAACCTTCCCATAAGTTAGATCGAAAAGTTATATACCCACGCCCCTTTGGGCGTGCCAAATCGGGAATATGTATATAGCGATTTGTATAAATCCTATAATATTTTTTGCGTTATAAGAGCTAGAGACTTGAAATTTGGAATACATGTGCAAGTAGATAACCCGGAATCAAAAATATATATTATAGATATTTACGCCCATTAAGGGCGTGGCAAATCGGATAAAACTGAATCTCCTACAGTTTTAGAGCTAGAGCGTCCAAATTGCAAAATTGCATGTGGGATACTGTTAACCTCCTCTTAAGATAAGTCAAAAGTTATGTATCCACGTCTTCTGGGGCGTGGCAAATCGGGAATTACTATATCTTTTACTAAGGCCGTGATAATTTCGGCAATATTTCCGTCAAACAGTTGGGACTTTGAATATATATACTAGTATCCTACCTCTACCCAAAAATATATGTTATATATAGCTACGAACATTTGGGGCGTGGCAAATAGGGTAAAACTGTATCTCCTACAGTCTAAGACGTAGAGCATCCAAATTTGACATGTGGGTTACTGTTCATGAAATTTAAATTTACGAAAAAAAAAATAATAATAATCATAATGTAAACCTCCGTAAAACAAATTCTAGTTGACCTAACTGGGGATTGAAGCAGGGTCTTCGCTAGTCTGTTTAACAAAATCAAAACACTTCCAAACTCAGTTTGCCGCATAGTCGCGCAAGAGACGCCGTGGTGTTGTGGGTAGAGTCGGTGGCATGCGAAGCGCGTGACCCAGGTTCGATTCCCATCGCTGCCGCGTGATATTATCATTTAATAAAATGTTTTTTTTTTTAAATTTTTTTATAACTTCTATGTTATTTAATGGATTTTGATAAAATTTTCAGCATAAATCAAAACAAATTCTAGTTGACCTAACTGGGGCTTGAAGCAGGGTCTTCGCTACCACAACACAAGTCTGTTTAACCAAATCAGTACACCAAACTCAATTTGGCGCATAGTCGTGAAAGAGACGCCGTGGTGTAGTGGGTAGAGTCGGTGGCATGCGAAGCGCGTGACCCAAGTTCGATTCCCATCGCTGCCGCGTGATATTATCATTTAATAAAATGTTTTTTTTTTATTTTTTTATAACTTTTATGTTATGTTTTTGATAAAACTTTCTGCATCAATCCGTATATTTTATTAAAAATACGGTTTTACCTAAAAAATTAAAAAAAAATGTAAATGTGGCTTTATTTGCAACTGAACTTATATTAAATTGATTTTGTGAAATGTGGAGCCAGTATCCAAAATATATAAAAATCAAAATAGTATTTTATTTTAAAAAAGCAATATGTAAAATTATATGACTGTAGCTAAATTGATGTAAAAGACATGCTCAAAAAAGGAATCTCAATAATCTCGCTTTCAAACATACGAAAAGACGGACGGACGGTCTACATATTTATTGAGCCTACACACCTTTAATAGGAACAGAGTCTGACGCAGTCGGTGGCGCCCGACTGCAACGTTCTTACTTGTTTATATAATATTTTTGTTTTGTAGACACTCGTTTTCATTATTAAATAAATAAATATATAAAAGCAAGCGCCAGCAAGCGCTTAGCTCATGCCTTTTCTCTAATCGTAATGAGAGAGTGTAGGGTCCCGGTAGAGATAGTGGCTTGCAATCGAGGATTTGCAGGAGGGATGGATTGATGTGTGTGCTTTCATAGGTAACACACGTCTTGAGGATTAAATAGTTGCGAAAGTGATTATAACAATTATTAACAAACTTCAAATACTTCAGAATAGTGAAACATTACTAGTACAGTGTCTGTATCTAGACACAGTAAGGTGAAACAACGGTGATATAGTTAAATTGCATTTTTTGTCACATGCCGGTAGCCAAGCTCTGATCAGCTGTTCGACTGCAAGAAAGCTCTTGTATTTTGGATCTGGATCGCTGTGGAAAAGCTCTAGCTAGAAGAGGAAGCTCGAGGAAATTGAAAACCATTGCATACTTCTTGTTGACGCTCATACTAATTTCATTGCCTACTTTTAGGAGGCCCCAACAGATCGAGGGGAAAAAACTACGCAATGAATTTCCAACACATAAAGGCAGGTGCGGATAAAACCCCTGCAGACATCAGAAAAGGGTTTCCCGTGGCTCTCGCAGCCAGGACTACTGATGTTCAACTGACCACTGCAGTGACGTTTGTCGACTCTTTGTTATCGACAACCTGCAGCGTATCTTATTCTTCGGCGTCTGGACCTATTACTTTTACTATATCCAGAGCCCCAAATGTTGCGTACAATTTGAATAGCAACTACATCCCACCGATGATAGTCACTCCAAAAGAAGCGACCTTAAAAGTTTCCGATGGAGAAATCGCCGCTGCTGCTCGTCTTATAAATGGGCAACAGTCAAGCAACAGCAGAAAATCGAAAAGAAAAAATGTCAGCACTGATGATACTGCCGCGAAACGGTTTAATAACCGGACGCTAGCGAAGAATTTTCAACCTTCTTCTAACAGATTCGCTGAGCTGTCAGATTTGTTGGATGATGAGAACATCGACCTGTCAGAAAACATGGATACCACCAGTACATCTGCAGAGAAGAGTGATGCCAACTCAACCGCTAAAAAGACTGCTAAAAAGCCACCACCCATCGTAATTGCGGACGTTACCGATCTTAACGATCAAAAAACTGTCATTGCTGCAGCGGCTAAGGACTGTGACTATGTCATTGCCAACAACATGGGTAGGACCGTAAGGATTTATGCCAAGGATATTAGTACCTATAGGAATATTATTCGAGTTCTGGATGCCCTCAACATCCAGTTCCACTGCTACCAGCTTGATGATGATAAGCCATACAGGGTGGCTGTTCGAAAACTCCACCACTCAAATTTGCACCACGACATCAAGGAAGAATTGGCAAGATTGGGGCACAAGGTTGTCCAAATACACAACCCGAAGAACAAGGAAAAGGAGCCTTTGAACATAGTTTTCCTATACATTGAAACTGCTGCAAATAATTCAAAAATATTTGAGACCAACCTACTCTGCAGACAAAGAGTAGCGTTTGAACCTATTCCAGGACTATGGTCACACTGCACGCTACTGCAGAAAACAGCCTAGATGTGTTCGATGCGGTGAAAGCCACAAGTCATCTGAGTGTATCAGGCCAGCTGACGCCCCCCTACTTGTGCTCATTGCGAAGGTTCCCATCCCGCTACATACAAGGGCTGCCAGTGGTACCAGAAATACCTTGGCAAATCTGGAGCGGGACAAAACTCAAACAACTGCCCACAGATCAACCACCGCTCTCGCTCTAGACGGCAGCCTCAACAACAAACTGATGGGAGATTGCAGAATACACCTCCTACGCCTAGATTGACGAACAACGTCAGCTACGCCAACGTGGCCAGCGGCAACATATCAGGCCCAGCTCAGCAACATAGAGAACACATCCATGAGAAAAGAGACTCAGGAGAACTAATCTCTGAATTTAGAAATTTAGCAAAGCTCATGGAAAAAATGATGGAGATGCAAATGGAGATTCTGAATATTCTCACCGCTTTGCATCAAAATGAACCATCTTCGAGTATTAATATGGAACGCCAATGCCATCAAAGTAAGGGTTGCAGAGCTCGAACTCTTTGCTCACAACAAAAACGTTGACATCATACTGCTAAGTGAAACTAGAATACCATGCAATTCAACTCTTAAGGTATTTGGATACCTGTGCTATCAAGCCGCCGCATCCCATTCGGCGTGGCCTGGAGGGGGAGTTGCCATACTGGTTAAGAACGGCATAAGACACTATCCGCTAGTCACCATAGCTAATTGCTCTTACCGGCTTGCCACTGCGAGTGTGGACACTGCCTTTGGGATGCTTGAGTTCGGATCAGTGTACACCCATACCAACGTTCGGACTGAGCTGGACGATTTCAGCACGATCCTAAACTCCGTTGGACGCAAAGCTGTAATAGGCGGTGACTGGAACTCTGGACACTGGATATGGGAAGATAGGAGCAGCAACGTACGAGGCGCCCTTCTAACCAGATGCCTGGCTTCCCGTAGAGCTAGTATCCTGGCTACTGGATCTCCTACGCGCTATCCATTCGGTAGCAGAGGTATCCCATCTTGTTTGGACTTTGCTTTATACCTAGCCATACTTGATACGCTACTCACGATTGCGGATATCTGGGACCTGCACAGCGACCACCTCTCCTTAATTGTCGAAATTCTTACGCAAACACTAGCTGCTGTACCCCAACTCCGACTGCTCTCAAGCAAGTCTGTTATCCCAAAGTTTAAGAGAGTTCTGGATGAAATAACCCACTTGAACATGGAGCTGAAGACATCTCAGGACATAGACGATGCAGTTGATCTTTTTACAGAAAAGATCCACACTGCTGCTGCTATGTCGGGCCCTATTGTCAGCGAATCAAGACCTTCATCTCTCTACTCCCTGAATAGAAAAGTGAGGAAACTGATTCGACTAAAGAGACAGCAGAGAAGGAGATTTCTACGCAACCACCTACCTGAGGACAACGCATTGTGGCAGCGCACCAGCTATTGCTTAAAGAGGCACTTAAAGCTCAGAGAATAGAATATTTTGAGCGAAAACTTGAGGCCCTGGACTATACACTTGACTCAAATTATTCTCTGTGGAAGGCAACGAGGTCACTAAAGCGGCAGCCGCTGAGACTTGTGCCGATCAAAAATGCCTCGGGTGAAATATGCAAGTCAGACGAGGAACATGCGGAAGCCTTTGCTGGTCACTTGGAAACCAGTTTCCAGCCTTTCCACAGTGCAACCGAGGCTGAGGTGCTGTCAACTGAGCGTTTTTTGGATGTGCCACTGCAGACCTGCTATCGAGCCTATTAAGCTGGGAGAAGTTGCTGCTGCCATCAGAAGCCTGCCGAGGAACAAATCCCCGGGGCCTCATAGAATATGCCATACCACTCTGAGGGCTCTGCCGAAGCGAGCAGTCCTTTTTATTGTATTAATTTTTAATGCAATACTTAGGATTCAATACTTCCCTGCCAGATAGAAGCTGGCTAGGGTTCTCATGATCCACAAGCCTGGTAAGCCGTAAGACGATCAACAGTCGTATCGGCCAATTAGCCTTATCCCTTCACTCTCTAAAGTGCTGGACAGGCTAATTGTTGCTCGGCTTTCCAGACGTGTGGACTTTCATGATCTCCTGCCAAACCACCAGTTTGGATTCAGAAAAGCCCATGGCGCTACTGAGAAGATCCACAGAGTGGTGAATCATATTCTTAAGGCATATGACAGCAAAGATTACTGTAATGGTGTCTTTGTTGACGTGCAACAGGCTTTTGATAGGGTGTGGCACTTGGGTCTACTCAACAAGATCAAGACGCTCCTCCCAGCTCCATTCTACTTGCTCCTCAGATCCTATCTGCTTGATCGGCAATTCCAGGTCACCGTCAGAGCCTCAGCCTCAAGTCCGCACAAGATGACAGCTGGTGTGCCGCAAGGAAGCGTGCTCGGCCCGCTATTATACAACATTTTCACCGCTGATACCCCTAGCCCTGACACTTCTGGAGGCAAGTCTCTGCTCGCCTCGTATGCGGAAGACATCTACTTCCTATACTCTGCGCCAGGGACCTGTGCAGCTGCTTCTGGAATCCAGGAGTATCTACACCAGCTTGAGACCTGGGCTCGCAGGTGGAGCATCAAGCTAAATCCCAGTAAATGCAAGAACGTGTACTTTACTTTACGCAGGGGACAGGTGCCAGCGGTAAATTTGAACAACGAATACCTACATGTCGACCAGGAAGCTAAGTACTTAGGTGTAATTCTGGATAAATGGTTGACATTCAGATCCCATATAACTGCAGCAATTCGACAATCTAGACTTAAGCTGGCGCGCTTAAACTGGATGCTGTGCCGCAAGTCGAAGCTGCCCTTGCGACGCAAGAGAGTGATCTACAAGACAGTAATCGTGCCCATGTATAAATGCAAACTCTAACAAAGAATAGATCATTTTTACCTGTTATTGCAAATGGGTCTGTCAGTCCGTATGAATGCAGTGATCTCGTAAGCCACAAAAGCTATTGATTTCAAATTTTAAATATATATTCGTCTATACCAAACGCAGTACAAGTTTGTTTTATTTTTTCGATGGGTCATCCTTTTTCCTTATTATCGATGATAATCGATATTTTGACTTCGATTTTAGGCTTTCTGTGATGAAAACACAGGTTATGAATATTTCAGGTTTTAGATAGCGCCCCGCACTGGCCCTAAAACTGAAAATGACTTATTTCAAATAGTAGGAACTTGAGAGGGAGAATCGATATACACACAATTATATGTCAATATTATGTCCTCAAAATCATTAAGAAAGTACATCCTACAACATAATTTATTTAACAATCAATTTCTCAAGTACAGCCCAACCGCAGCCGCTAAATCAACTACGCAGTAAGCGGCACTCGTGATTGCGTGTGAATGTATACGTAAGCGTGTGTGTGCACGCATATATTAATATGTACAGATGAAAGATGTAAGCTAGATTGTTTAAACACGACGAAAACAGATGATCTCTTGGTCGAACAGAAACGACTAGAGCGTAATTACTTGTTTTTCCTTGTTTTTTTAAAATAAGCAAGTCGTAAGAAATTTGTTGATCAGTCCATTTTTTTCAATATGAAAGCGTTTAGTAACTAAATTTATTTTATTCAACTTGTATTTCATTTAAGTTGTATATGCTGAGTGAAATCGTTTATATTTCAAAAACGACTGTACCCACCCCCAACGCAATAGAAGTTGGCACTTCACGAAGGAATAGTCAGACAACAACGTTATCATCAGAGAAGCTGTAATGGAAAATAATTTATTTTATCTTCGCGTTTATTTCCATGTAATGTATTATGAGCAATTTAAGGCAACTGTTAATATTGATTAACAATTGTATAAAAAGGAAAATTGTGATGGGTCATTAAGATTAACTTTGACATTTGACCAATGTTCATATTCTCATAATTCAGACCATCTATCGCTAGGAAATATATATTCAACAGAATTTTGGAGGCATGTTTATTGAACCTCAATTTTATACAATCGTAATTATAATACTAATAATTATTAAAAATAATGATGTGAATTATTTTTTGTAAAATTTCTAATAAACTTAGTTTTTTTAACAATGGCTTATACCGACCAATTATTTCTAAAAATTTGACACAGGTACTGAGCTCACATCACTGAACCGTTTAGAGGATTATACTCAATTAAGCGGTAGTGCATAAGAACGCGATTGAGAGCCAACAAAAATGCAGCTGTAGCCAAGTCCTTGACTAGCTCCAACCAGACTGCCTTCGTAGCGAATCAAACGATTATATGTTGGCGAGGAAAGCCAAGTCAGATGTGGTCTGACAATGCCAAGCCCGCAATGAGCTTCAGGAGTTAAAGCGGCTATTCCTGTCAGATGCTCTTCGAGCGAAAAGGCCACGGCTCCCCCGCTTCCCGCCAATACACCTGCTGGTTTTGGCCCTGCCTCTGGTTCCGAGTCCGACGAAATGACTATTACGTTGGACTCCGCTGCCAGCCCTACCTTCGCCACTCCAGCGTTTCTAACTATCTACAGTTCTTTTTCGTTCTCCGACTGGAGCTCCGAGTCGGAGATAACGATCGCGTCTCAGTCGTCTTGCTCCTGCAGGCATTACGGCGTGGGAGGCCGTGCCGGCTTATACGTGGACAGCGGCGAGTATCTGCCGTTCTTCACACAGGGCCCGTCCTCTATCTTCCAGTCAGGCATGTGGCTGACTACGAGCTGACATGTGGTTCGTAGGCTGACCGGGGCGTTGAGTACCCTCCGCTCCATCCCAACTGTCCAGGGAGCTCGCCGGTGAACAGAACCCAGTGAAGTCGCCAGCACCTCGTCGCTTAGCGATGGCCAAATACGTCGGATACCGCTTCATCCGACGCTCCGCTGTCAGTTTGGTTACCCGATCTTCTCCTCGTCTGCCTACAGCTCCAGCAGAAACGCTCGACTTCCCGACGCCGAATTGTCGGTGTTAGGCGCAGCACCAGCAGCAAAGATGAGCGGTCAGCTTAAAGAGAGCAAAGCAATTGGATGAGCATCTGTTCATGTGGCTGCTGCTCAATCTTAAGCTAATCGCTGCCATTCATGCTCCCCTCTTTCGTCCTAATTCGCACTCTCAGTGCAGCCGAGTATATATTGATCTGTGGCGGACAGCACGATATTTGGTCGCTTTGTCGAATTTGTTTAATTGTTCTTTGGTGGACTTTATCATAATTAATTGGCTCGCATTATCGTAATTCATATTTGTCGGACAGCACGACACCTTGGTCGCTTGCTCGCAATTGTTAACTATTGAGTGCTATACTATTCTTTATACAGTGTTTAGTAATAGCAATTGTTATCTTGGCTAATCTCACGAGACTTTGGTCGCTTGCACACAGTGTTAACATAATTCAATAAAGACATATACTACAAGAAAGTGACTTATAAATCAAAATTATAAAATACAAAGATAACGAAAAAGATCATTGGCTCAACATTTGGTGACCCCGACGTGATTCTTTGCCTGTCAATTGTCAATTGTGAGCTGCTGGGAGAATCGTCTTAACAGGCACGGCGCAGATTTTGTCATTTTGAGCGCAAGCTGAATCGTTCTCCAGATCTACGGAGCCAGTACTCGGCATTCACAGAGGAACTTCAAACTAAGAGCAAGGTGCAGAAAACTAGCTGCCTTGCCTCCCTGTCGCCATTTTTTGTTACGTGTAGACAAATGTCTCAAAAACTCTTTGTTATCTTTCGATAGCCGAAATCCAGTCATCTTGCCTCGGAAGCCTCCGGTTACGAGTGCCATCATCACGCATTTCCATCAATGAAACTTGCACGCTGGTCCTCAGGATGTTCTAGTTCAGTGAAATGCTACATCTGCATTCTCGTTTGCTTCGATGAGAATGCTAGTCAAGGACTTGACTACAGCTGCATTTTTGTTGGCTCTCAAGCGATTTGTATGTACGCGAGGAAAGCCAAGTCAGATTTGGTCTGACAACGCAACAAACTTTGTTGCTTCAGGAGGCTATTCCTGTCAGATGCTCATCAATGTGCGTTAATGAATTTCTGCCTGGCTGACTCTATCGACTGGCGCTTCATCCTTCCAAGGTTCCCCCAATTCGGTGGATTATGGGAAGCAGCAGTGAAGACCGCCAAGCATCACTTCTACCGAGCTGTTGGACCCTCCATCCTGGCACACTGGTCTGCCACATCAATTCTATCATTAATTCAAGGCCTTTAGTTTAAATTTCAGAAAATCCAGCAGATTTAGACGAATTGACCCCAGCTCATTTCTTGAAAATGCAGTTCAAACAAAGCGAAAATTATTCGATATGTACACCAATGCCAAAATTGGTTTGCAAAATTTCGTTCCGGTAATTTCAATCTTCGTTCTGGATGGCCCCTTGAAGCCGATGTGCACTAAATAAAGTCGTTGATCGATGCAAATCGTCGAATAACAACTCGAGAGGTTGCAGACAACGATTAATTCTGAAGTTTATTGCAATCAGAATAACAACTCGAGAGATTGCAGAAAGATTAAATCTGTCAATCGCGAAAGTTCTAAGCTTGACATATGGGTTCCTCATGTTCTTACAGATCGAAATGTGCTTCGTTGCATTAACGACTCCGATACGATTATTAGACGTCAAAGTAACGATCCATTTTTAAAGCGCATTGTTACCGGCTGCGAAAAATGGTAAACAACAAATGGTCGCAACAATGTAAAGCGCAAGAGATCATGGTCTAAAAATTATGAACCAGCTAAAACCACTTCGAAGGCCAATATCCACCAAAAAAGGTTATATTGTCCGTTTGGTGGGATTTCAAGGGGATCGTATATTTTGAGCTTTTGCCGGACAGCACAGCAACTAATTCTGATGTTTATTGCAATCAGCTGGACAAATTAAGTGATGCACTCAAAGAAAAAAGAGACAAGAATAGGTCAATAGAAAAGGTGTAGTGTTCCACCAGGATAATGCGAGACCTCATTCAAGTTTGAAGACTCGGCAAAAGCTATTGCAGCTTGAATAGGATGTGCTACCACACACACCATATTCTCCAGACTTGCCTCCTTTGGACTATTACTTGTAACGGTCTCTGCATAATTTTTTGGATGGTACAACCTTCACCTCAAATCAGGAAGTCAAAAACCACTTGAACCAGTTTTTGCCAGCAAGGATCAAAAATTTTATGAGCCCACGCTCAATCTCTTGCCCGAAAGATGGCAGAAGGTATTAAATCAAAATGGAGCATACATAATTTCATAAAATATTTTATAAAATTTTATTTGTTGGACCGGCCAGCTATGCCCCAGATTACAGCTAAAATGACGGAAATATTGCCGAAATTATCACGGCCTTAGTAAAAGATATAGTAATTCCCGATTTGCCACGCCCCAGAAGACGTGGATACATAACTTTTGACTTATCTTAAGAGGAGGTTAACAGTATCCCACATGCAATTTTGCAATTTGGACGCTCTAGCTCTAAAACTGTAGGAGATTCAGTTTTATCCGATTTGCCACGCCCTTAATGGGCGTAAATATCTATAATATATATTTTTGATTCCGGGTTATCTACTTGCACATGTATTCCAAATTTCAAGTCTCTAGCTCTTATAACGCAAAAAATATTATAGGATTTATACAAATCGCTATATACATATTCCCGATTTGGCACGCCCAAAGGGGCGTGGGTATATAACTTTTCGATCTAACTTATGGGAAGGTCAACAGTAACCCACATGCCAAATTTGGATGCTCTAGCTTCAAAACTGTAGAATATATAGTTTTATCCGATTTGCCACGCCCACAATGGGCGCAGATATATAATCTATATCTTAAAACGTCCGCGTGGTGTACACGAATATATATTCTAAGTCCCATTTCTTAGACTGCAATATTGACTAAAATAACAGCGTTTTGTGTTAATAGATATAGCATTTCCCGATTTGCCACGCCCCCTGTAGGCGTATCGGAAAAATACTAAAACTTGATCTGACGCGGCTACACACGAGTATATATTCCAAATTACAAGTCTCTAGCTTCTATAGTGTCCAAATGCTACGCGTTCATACAGACAGACGGACAGACGGACAGACAGCAAGACGGACATTGCACAAATCCAATAGACTCTTTTTCCCTTTGGGAACAGAGTCTAAAAATAAGCTTTTAACAATGTAAAAATAGATAGCCTAAAGTAAAATTACAGTAAATTGCCGATTTTGTTTTCCCGACCAGCTAGCTATGCCCCAGATCACAGCTCAATGTAGTCAGTGATATTATTGGGATCTATAAAACTAAAGGTTTTGTTAATAGAACACTTAAACTAAATTAGTCCACCCGGCTGCGCTATTACTCATAGCTATGCGCTGTCAGTGATTTCCCGAAGATGAGCTGAAGACAAAGATTTTATTATAGGAAGTGAGAGTTCAGATAAGATGATGCTATAAAATTGATTATAATAAATAAAGTATATATATTCTTGATCACGTCGACGAGCTAAGTCGATTTATCCCTGTTCGTCTGTCTGTGTATCCGTCCGTCCGTCTGTCCGTCCGTCTGTCTTTATCAATATTCAGTTTTTGGACAATAACTTTTACATCTTTTTAGCTAGTCACCAAACATTGCATTTGACCCCTTGTAAATAACAAAAAATCCGTTTAGTAACATAGAAGTTAAACAAAACATTTTGTCAATTGCCAAAAGCAGACAGCAGCGAGCGCCAATACGTGTGCAGCGCACGTGTAATGCACACATTGAAATGTGTGCATTTTTCTTTAAATGCCCGAGGGCACCAACTCAAAGATTGTACGAGTGCTCACAATTGCTACAAGTGCAAGGGACGTCACAACACGCTTCTCCATCGAGACGTCCCCTCCTCTTCGCATTCTTCCATATCATAGTCCATATCTCCCGTTTGGGGGCAGACTTTCCGGTATGTGCTTTGATCGACCCCGGATCGGAAGCATCGTTCATTTCCGAATGTATGTTTCACACAATCAACCCGCCATTCCGCGTAAGTCCAGGATACTGGACATAACGAAAATGTATCGACAATTCCTGGTCTATCCCAAGTTCACCCCATTTCAGCGTAAACTCTATCGAGATAGCAACGGTGAGCTCTGTGATTATGAGCTCAAGACCGTTACGTTTGGCGTGAATAGTGCCCCGTTCCTTGCTATTCTACTGCTATTACAGTTGGCTCAGGATATAGAAAAGTCCTTTCCTTTGGCAAGCGACATTCTACGCACGTCATTTACTTGGATGATGTCCTTGCCTGGGCATATTCCAAGGACCATGCCATGCTGGCTTTTCGACAGCTTCGAGGTGCTCTCGAATCGGACTTCTAACCACAAAGGCCTCCTAATGGGGATTCCGCAAGATCATCGGCTGCACGCTGATTTCTTAGAGCTAGATGACGCAAGCACCACCAAGACTTTGGTAGTGCGTTGGAAGGCCATGTCCGACGAATTCTGCTTTTCGACCACATTTGTCAGCATCCAAGCGACGTACACCAAGCGCGAAGTCCTAGCCCAGATTGCTAGGTTGTTTGACCCGGCAGGCTGGCTCTCCCCATTTGTAGTCCGAGCCAAGATTTTCATACAGCAAATTTGGCTGACTGAACTTGGCTGGGATGATCTACTGTCCGATAAGCTGCTCAACTCCTGGCAAACGTTCATCCACGACTGTCCGGGTCCCGGGTACCTCGGTGGTTGGGAACTACCCCTGAAGCGCGTTGGCAACTTCATGGATTTTGCGATGCGTCCCAGAAGGCCTATGGGGCAGCACTCTATGGGCGGGTTGAATTGCACCAGGCCGTAACTGTCCACCTTCTCACAGCTAAGACAAGGGTGGCTCCGGTAAAAACCTTGTCGTTGCCTCGGCTCGAATTATGCGGAGCGGCACTCCTCGCCGACTTGTGCGCCAGAATAGGCCCATCATTCCCGATCCCAAGTTGCGACAGTTATTACTGGACCGCCTCCACCATCGTTCTCGCCTGGCTTAGCAAGCCCCCATGCAAATGGACGACCTTTGTTGCCAATCGGGTGACTGGCATTGGTAAGCCACAAGAGTCGAACGATGGGCTCATGTGTGATCCGAGTGTAACCCCGCCGATCTGGCGAGTCGCGAGGTCTCGTCGGACGAACTCGTCAAGAGTCACCTGTGGTGGCATGGTCCCGAATGGCTTCAGCAACCTCCAGAATCTTGGCCAGTTTTCAACGAACTAGTGCATGACACTGATGTAGGAGATGGAAGGACGAATATTTAAAGGAACTACATAAGAGGAACAAATGGCAGCAACCAACGCGGGACATTCAAACGAATGACATGGTTGTCATTAAAGACGACAACATCCCGTCAACAGATTGGCGCCTCGGTAGAGTCCAGGACACTTGCTCAGGACCTGATGGCAAGGTCCGCGTGGTGGACGTGCTCACCACCCGCGGCACCATCCGACGACCAATCGCAAAGCTCATCCTTTTGGTGGCCGACGAGAGCGGGTCTTCCCCTCCCCCTATGTAATGTGCGGTCTGTTTAAAACCGCAGTGTTGTCTTGTGTCGTCAACCACTACGTCCTGGTACGCAGGTCCTATCTATGTATTAACATCTCCCATTAATGTCGCCAATAATCTAATGCAAGTTTTCTATCCGTATCCAGAGATTATGGCTCCCAAGCGTCATTCGACAACAAGTCGTCGGCAGGTGCCCAAAATTGGGGCATTCCGTTGTCGGGTCTGCCGGGGTGTCCACGCCCTGAGAAAATGCCAACGCTTCATCGCGTTATCTGCGGAAAACCGACTTCGGGCAGTATTAATCAATAAGTACTGCCCGAACTGCCTGGCGCACCAACACTCCAGCCGATCCTGTCGGAGCGGAGACCGGTGTCGCACGTGTGGAGGCAAGCAGCACACGCTGCTCCATCTTCAAGAGAAACGAAGGAGTGGCTCCCCCACAACGCACCCCCAACGCAAACAGCGCCGAATGCCCGCCCCCAGGTCATCGGTCGAGGATCCGCCCGTCCACGCTAGTTCCGCAGATCCGCCGTCTCTGTCGTCCTTGCTGCAACACCGCGTGACGACATTGCTGCCCACTGCACTAGTCTTGGTGGACAATGGGCAAAGGACGTGCGTGATTGGGAACCGCATTGACGCATCCCTGGCGTCGGCGTTGGGGCTCCGCGTGGTTCCGGTGGGGGAGGAAAGAGCATGTACCATGCACATCCACTCCGTAAATGACCCAAATTTTCGGAAGGAGGTCATCGCATCAGTGGAAGAGGACCTGCGAATTCGGACGCCGCAACGAGAAGTTCCTTCAACCCTGAAGGGTTCCGCCACCTGAGGTTAGCCGACCCCGAGTTCGGCAGGCCCGCATCCGTATCCTTACTATTCGGTGCCGAGATGTACGCCGCAGTCCTCCAACAAGGCTGCCTCCCCAGTCAGGACGGCGGTCCCGTGGCCCAAAGCACAACTTTTGGATGGGTGCTTTCGGGGACGACGCGAAATTGAGGGCGGCTAAGGATTCCTCCATTGCAAGATATTGCAAGGGGGGCGGAATGTTCACGTCAGCAACACCCAGTGGATCAGCCAGATCAGCTGAGCTGAGCTTACGCCCGAAAGAACTTTCCGTCTCCCTCAGAGAGTGAGCTTGCGTTAGCAACGTAAGCTTGCGCTCAGGTCCACTGCAATGCAAGCACTTCACTTCTATTTGAGACACGCAACTCATCGCATTCTTTTTTTTTGTAAAATCGATCAACTTGAACATCTTGAAATGAAGACTATATATAGCAAGTGATGTGAATTTAACCCCACGTTTTTTATTTAACTATTCCAACCAAATATCCCGATTGCGTTGCCGCCCCGCCACAAACAATAATAATTAATTATAGAAAAAATAATTAATTATAGAAATTTATTATTATTATTTTAGTTGATGTTTTTTTTTTAATAACAAGAACCATTTTATTTTATTATTATGGAGTATGTACGTATGTGTATGTGTGTGTGTGTTAATGTTGTATTTTATAAGCAGGTTTTGGAATTGAATGTTTATTATGGAGTTAACATTCAGACAACATTAAGCATAAGCAGTGCCAACTATTTTTGTTTTTAAATGAAATATACAAATAATACGGATAATAGTTGGCAGCAATTAATATACATACATATATATGTATGTGCATACAAGTGGAGTGCTGCCAGCCAGAAAAAATGCCGCGCAGAGAGAGAGAGAGGCTGGAGTTAAATTAATGAAAAGTGGCAACTCACAATTATGCACATATATATATTTGGGAGAGCGCTATCTACGGATGTGTAACAAATCGCCGAAAAAAACTTATATAGGATGGGGTGTACCGTTTATGTGTATATATGTATATGTATTGGAAGGTGCTCGGAAAATGGCACGGTTTGGGTAAATTTGATTAAGATATCCACATATACACATAAGTCTTTAAAAATGTACTTATCAAGCTTGGGTTACGTTATCCACCGATGCGTTGCTGGGCGAATAGATTTTAAAAAGATCCGGCTCGAAGGACCAATGTTTTCGTAGTGGGGCTTCAACGTTTTCCTGGATGTATTGGGTTGTTTCAATGAAACGGCGTGGTGATTAATGCACAGCTTTAGTTATATTTTCAGCTCAGTGGCCTGTTGGTTGAACAAAGGTTGAATAGCGATTAAGTTCGCGTGCGCAGAGTTGTGTTAACAAAGTTAAAGTAAAGTTAAAGTCAAGTCAAGAACTATTTTGCAGCGGAGCGGAGAGCAAGCTTGTGTTGCTCATGCAAGCTTACACTTTTTCGAAGACGGAAAGCTCGCTCAGGTGAAAGCTCAGCTCAGCTGATCTGGCTAATCATCTGGGCGTTGCTGACGCGAATATCCCGCCCCATGGCAATATCTTGCAATAAAAAAAAAAGTTTACCTTAATTCCTGGTCACACCCACAAGCACCAATCCAAAAACGGTGCTCTGGGCCACGGGTCCACCATCCTGACTGCGGCGTGCATCTTGGCCCCCAACACCAAGGCTTGACAAAATCGCGGTCGGCCAATGTGAGGTGGTTATGGCCGTCCTTAAGGGTCGAAGAGACCTCGCGCTGCGGCGTCCACATGCGCAGGTCATCTTCGACTGCCGCGATGTTCTCCTTCTGAAATTGGGAGTCATTTAAAGAGCGGACTCATGCGGACACCCCAGCCTCCCATAGTCCGCCCACGTGAGTGGCACTAGGGGTATGAAATGCCACGAGAGGGATTGGTGGTTGTACGCAGCGGAGATGGCCTACTTCGTTGCTTCCACGAACTCTTTGTTGAGCACCTTGGCAGCTCCCACAATGGTTTTGCCGTTATCGGAGTATATGTGTGATGGACAGCATCGTCTCGAAGCGAATCGTAAAAAGGCAGCCAGGAACTTTTCAGTGGTTAGATCGGAGGTTGCTTCGAGATGGATCGCTTTCGTGAACAAACACACAAAGACACACACATATCCTTTGGTAATGGTAAGGCAAGCGCGGCCGGTATAGTTTTTTATTTCGAATGGCCCTGCGAAATCCATACCGGTGTGGGTACAGGGCTTGGAGAGCGTAATGCGCTCCTTTGGGAGATCACCCATCAGTTGGACCTGGAGATGCTTCTTGAAAAGCAAGCATTGCTTGCAGGAACGGATTGTGAATTTCACCAAGTTTTTCAACTTGGGAATCCAAAACCGGGAATGGATTAGCCGCACCGTCAGCTGGTTGCCGCCGTGGAGGGAAATGTGATGGGTGAATAGCACAAGTAGGCGCGATAAGAGGCAGTTAGTTATATTGGGCGATATGATCGTCGACCGGATGGAGGCAGCTAGTGTGGCATTTGGGGGGCCGCTGTTCCACTTCAGTGTCATGCACTTGCTCGTTGGAAACTTGCCACGTCTCTGAAGGTTGTTGGAGCCATTCGGGACCATGCCACCACAGGTTGCTTTTCAGGAGTTCGTCCGCTGAGACCCCACGACTCGCCAAGTCGGCGGGGTTACATTCGGATCGCACATGAGACCATCGTTCGACTCTTGTGGACTTGCCGATGCCAGATACACGATTAGCAACAAAGATAGTCCATGTGCAGGGAGGCTTGCTAATTCAGGACGATGGTGAAGTTGGTCCAATAGCAACTGTCGCAACTTGGGATAGGGAATGATGGACAGATGTTGGCGCACAAGTCGTCGAAGAGTGCCGGTCCGCATAATTCAAGGCGAGGCAAGGACACGGTTTTTACCGGAGCTACCCTTGTCTTAGCGGTGAGAACTACTTCCTGGTGCAGCTCAACACGCACATAGAGCGCTACACCATAGGCCATCTGAGACGCGTCGCAAAATCCATGAAGTTGCCAACGCGCTTCAGGAGTCGTTCCCAGCCACCGCGGCACCCTTATCCTCTCCAGACCCGGACAGTCGTTGTTGAATGATTGCCAGGATTTGAGCAGCTCATCGGACAGTAGATCATCCCAGCCAAGTTCAGTCAGCCAAATCTGCTTCATGAAAATCATGGCCTTCCAACGCACCCCCAACGTCTTGGTGGTGCTTGCGTCATCAAGCTCTAGGAAATCGGCGTGAAGCCGATGGTCTCTCGGAATCCCCATTAATACTCCTTTGTGGTTAGAAGTCCACTTGCGTAGAGGGAAGCCAGCCGATTCGAGGGCACTTTGAAGCTGGCGAATAGCCAGCAGGGCATGGTCCTTGGAATGTCCCCCGCGAGGACAACATCCACGTACATCGACGTACGGAGTATGTCGCTGGCCAAGGGAAAGGATTTTTTTATGTCCAGAGCCAACTGTAATCGTACTCGAATGGCAAGGAACGGAGCACAGTTCACTCTAAACGTAACGGTCTTGAGCTCATAATCACAGAGCTCATCGTTACTATCTCGATAGAGTATCCGCTGGAATGGGGTGAACTGTGGATCGACCAGGATTTGTCGATACATTTTCGTTATGTCCGCATTAAAGACATAACGGAAGAAACGCCAGTTGAGGATCTGCTTTGTCAGGTCAGACTGGAGCGTGGATCCACAGTGCTACACGTCATTAAGACTGTTGACGTTAGCGGATGGACTGGAGGCGTTGAACACCACGCGGACCTTAGTGGTAGCGCTGTCTGGCTTGAGCACAGTATGGTGCGGCAAATAAAAACTTGGGCGCTTGTCTGCGGAACCGGGCAAATGTGTCCCAGATCGAGATAATCTCGGAGCACAGCATCATACTGTTCCTTTAGAGATTCTTTTTTTGCCGCTGCTCGTTTTTTTCGAATTGAGCTAGGGCCAAAAATCTGGAATGCCCTAGATCTATATGCCGAGGGGCAGTGACACGATGTATCTGCCCGATGGATCCCGTTTGGTCGTTCGGACGAATAGTTCCTTGCAAACTTGGTCTTCCTCTTTAACCAGCTTGACTGGGATATCTTCCACCTCCCAAAACTTTGTGAGCAGTTTGTCGAGGGTCATATCCTGAGTAGTGGAGACTCGCGTCGAAAAGGAGGATATTGCATTAGCGGTACCTCTGGAAATGGGGTCAGTGAGAATCCAGCCGAAAATGCTCTCTTGTCCAAGAAGCTTTGACGCCCCCCAGAAGGGTAGACGGAAGGATATCCGCTCCAAGTACGACGTCTATTTGCGAACTTTGGTGGAAATTGGGGTCGGCCAATGGTATATTAGGCAAATCTCTGAGTCGGTCTCGATGGATTAAGCTTGACGGGAGATTGCCTGCTAGGTTTGGGAGTACATAAGCGGAAGTCTCCACATGCAGCCTAGGTTTAGTAGGAGCAGCGATTGTTTGGTAAAGCCCAGTTACATGGGCTGAGATTAAGCTAAAAGGCGGGTTGATGGTGTGAAACATACGTTCGGAAATGAACGATACTTCCGAACCGGAGTCGATCAAAGCGCGTGCTGGAAACTCTGCCCCAAATGGGAGATATGGATTATGGCGGTCCCTAATAGGACGCCTTGAGTATTGGAGCCAAAGTAGTTTCGCACGTGCGCTGTCGAGGTTGAAGGAGTATACTGAAACATGGGGAGACTTGCGTCCGTAATGAAAGAAGGCGATGAGGAGGGGACGTCTCGATGGAGAAGCGTATTGTGACGTCCCTTGCAATTGTGAGCACTCGTGCAATCTTTAAGCTGATGCCCTCGGGCAAAATAGATGAGACATAGTCTCCGCTGTTTTATAGTAGGGGCTCTCTCGCTGACTGACATGTTCAGAAAACGATGGCATAATCGGATTGGATGGTTCTCTTTGGAACACAGCTTACAACCTTGCTGGTTGACGCTGACTTTGTATTCAAAGGTGTGAACCCTAGTCGTCGGTGTGTCTTTTTTAACGACCAGAGACTGGGTGATCGAATTTGGAGAAGTCTTGAGGTCTTCAATGGCCTGTAGCGTTGGATGTCTATCGACAAGGAACCTGTTCATCAACTCCCAGGAAGGTAACTCTGTCTTACTGCTGATGGACTGCTCTCAGAGGGACAGACTTAAATTAGGAAGCTTCGACTAACAAATGAATACGAGAATGGCATCCCAGCTCTCCGTATTCACATCGGAATGCTCCAGAGCGGTCAAACACCCTTGAATGCTGCTTTGCAGATCCTTGAGGGCTGCCCCGGTCTCTTGGAACATGGAGGTCAAGCTGAATAGGTTCTTCAGCTGACTGTTCACTAACAGCAGCTTGTTCTCAAAGCGCGCTGTTAAGTTAGCCCAAGCGGATTTGAATCCCTCATTTGTGAGGGGGGACTTAGAAACGATGGCCCTTGCGCCACCACTCGTTTTGGGATTGAGGTGAAACAGCCGTTCAACAGGAGTAAGGCGAGGAATAAGTCACGGGGTGGGAGATGGCAGCCTCGTGGAGTGGAGGGTTGAGGAATTGGATGCACGATCGGGGCAGCCGAGAGCTGTTCGATGAGCTCTCCGAAGTGTGCTGCCCACCGTACATAAACCGTGTAGCAGTAGTCATATTTTGCCCTAACGGTGCTCAGATCAGATGTATTCCTGATCGCTGGCTAAGAGAACCTTTGTGCAACGATCACACTCCTCTTTCACCTTGGCCCACAAGGTCTTGACATGGTCAAGATGAATTCTCACACCGTGAAGAGACGCTTCTCCACTCGCCTCTGCAGCCAGCCTAGTTTCAAGCTGGCTAAATTTGTCGGATGTGGCAATAAATTCAGCCAAGGACATTTTTGATTTCTAAAGTTGCTGCTGCACCGAGGACCCTAATAGCCTTTTTGGAGCCGAAATTGGAAGATTTCGGGAGCCGGCGGAATGGCACTTGGACGATGCCGCAACTACAGAACCGGAAGGCGTGATGCGACGGGAAGGTTTGAGGGCCACAGGCTTGCGACCGAAAGTATTGGATGCAGATGAAGCTCTGACTCTGGACCCTTGATTCGGAAGTAGAGACGATGGAGTCTTGCTTGGGACTGAGAGTGACAAACTCTAGGTTTTTCTTCGCCCCTAATTGGGAAAATACCCTAATACAGCAGTTAATCCCCGTGCAGATGCGGGTATGCTGACAACGACGATGGTAGAGTCTGGGGACTGAAGCCTTTTTTAGTGTGCGGAATTTGCACTTAAGACACTAATGAACCAGCACAGAAACAAGTTAATGGGACAATGTACATGGGTTTTCTGTTGTTAATAATAATAATAATTAATTATAGAAAAAATAACTTATTTTGTTTTTTATTATTATTAATTTAGGCGATCGTTTTTTTTTTTTTAATAACAAGAACCAGTTTATTTTATTATTATTTTATTACTTTTTTTTCCAACAATATTTGTAAACTTGAAAAAAAAAAAAAATTAAAAATAAAATAAGAGAAATTTTATTTTTTTTTGTCAAATTTTAGCAAAGGGTATATTGCCTATTTACTGTGAGGTAGGGTGCATGGAGTATGTACGTATGTGTGTGTGTGTGTGTGTGTTAATGTTGTATTTTATAAGCAGGTTTTGGAATTGAATGTTTATTATGGAGTTAACATTTGGACAACATTAAGCATAAGCAGTGCCAACTATTTTTGTTTTTAAATGAAATATACAAATAATACGGATAATAGTTGGCAGCAATTAATATACATACATATATATGTATGTGCATACAAGTGGAGTGCTGCCAGCCAGAAAAAATGCCGCTCAGAGAGAGAGAGGCTGGAGTCAAATTAATGAAGAGTGGCAACTCACAATTATGCACATATATATATTTGGGAGAGCGCTATCTACGGATGTGGAACAAACCGCCGAAAAAAAACTCAAAAGAGGCTGAACTCTAATGGCAGCTGGAGTGATTGCACTTATTTACATATGTACATATTCATACATATAGGATGGAGTGTACCGTTTATGTGTATATATGTATATGTATTGGAAGGTGCTCGGAAAATGGCACGGTTTGGGTAAATTTGATTAAGATATCCACATATACACATAAGTCTTTAAAAATGTACTTATCAAGCTTGGGTTACGTTATCCACCGATGCGTTGCTGGGCGAATAGATTTTAAAAAGATCCGGCTCGAAGGACCAATGTTTCCGTAGTGGGGCTTCAACGTTTTCCTGCATGTATTGGGTTGTTTCAATGAAACGGCGTGGTGATTAATGCACAGTCTTAGTTATAGTTCAGACAGGCTTCTATGCGACACAGCACAGTAGGTAGCTCTTCCATTGTATATCTGACCCCAGTCGCTGATTTTTGAAAGAGGCTTTTAAAGGTCTTCACCCCAGCCTCCCATAGTCCGCCCACGTGAGTGGCACTAGGGGTATGAAATGCCACGAGAGGGATTGGTGGTTGTACGCAGCGGAGATGGCCTACTTCGTTGCTTCCACGAACTCTTTGTTGAGCACCTTGGCAGCTCCCACAATGGTTTTGCCGTTATCGGAGTATATGTGTGATGGACAGCATCGTCTCGAAGCGAATCGTAAAAAGGCAGCCAGGAACTTTTCAGTGGTTAGATCGGAGGTTGCTTCGAGATGGATCGCTTTCGTGAACAAACACACAAAGACACACACATATCCTTTGGTAATGGTAAGGCAAGCGCGGCCGGTATAGTTTTTTATTTCGAATGGCCCTGCGAAATCCATACCGGTGTGGGTACAGGGCTTGGAGAGCGTAATGCGCTCCTTTGGGAGATCACCCATCAGTTGGACCTGGAGATGCTTCTTGAAAAGCAAGCATTGCTTGCAGGAACGGATTGTGAATTTCACCAAGTTTTTCAACTTGGGAATCCAAAACCGGGAATGGATTAGCCGCACCGTCAGCTGGTTGCCGCCGTGGAGGGCAATGTGATGGGTGAATAGCACAAGTAGGCGCGATAAGAGGCAGTTAGTTATATTGGGCGATATGATCGTCGACCGGATGGAGGCAGCTAGTGTGGCATTTGGGGGGCCGCTGTTCCACTTCAGTGTCATGCACTTGCTCGTTGGAAACTTGCCACGTCTCTGAAGGTTGTTGGAGCCATTCGGGACCATGCCAATACAGGTTGCTTTTCAGGAGTTCGTCCGCTGAGACCCCACGTTCCCCCACACCCCCATCGTTCGACTCTTGTGGACTTGCCGATGCCAGATACACGATTGGCAATAAAGGTCGTCCATGTGCAGGGAGGCTTGCTAAGTCAGGCGAGGGCGATGGTGAAGTTGGTCCAATAGTAACTGTCGCAACTTGGGATCGGTAATGATGGACAGATATTGGCGCACAAGTCGGCGAAGAGTGCCGCTCCGTATAATTCAAGGCGAGGCTACGACACGGTTTTTACCGGAGCTACCCTTGTCTTAGCGGTGAGAACTACTTCCTGGTGCAGCTCAACACGCACATAGAGCGCTACACCATAGGCCATCTGAGACGCGTCGCAAAATCCATGAAGTTGCCAACGCGCTTCAGGAGTCGTTCCCAGCCACCGCGGCACCCTTATCCTCTCCAGACCCGGACAGTCGTGGATGAACGTTTGCCAGGATTTGTGGACAGTGGATCATCCCAGCCAAGTTCAGTCAGCCAAATTTGTTGTATGAAAATCTTGGCTCGGACTACAAATGGGGCCAGCCAGCCTGCTGGGTCAAACAATCTGGCAATCTGTGCTAGGACTTCACGCTTGGTGTAAGTCGTTTTGACACTGGCGAATGTGGCCGAAAGCCAGAAGTCGTCGGACATAGCCTTCCAACGCCCGCCCAACGTCTTGGTGGTGCTTGCGTCATCAAGCTCTAGGAAATCGGCGTGAAGCCGATGGTCCCTCGGAATCCCCATTAATACTCCTTTGCGGTTAGAAGTCCACTTCCGTAGAGGGAAGCCAGCCGATTCGAGGGCACTTTGAAGCTGGCGAATAGCCAGCAGGGCATGGTCCTTGGAATGTACCCAGCGAGGACATCATCCACGTACATCGACGTACGGAGTATGTCGCTGGCCAAGGGAAAGGATTTTTTTATGTCCTGAGCCAACTGTTATCGCACTCGAATGGCAAGGAACGGAGCACAGTTCACTCCAAACGTAACGGTCTTGAGCTCATAATCACAGAGCTCATCGTTACTATCTCGATAGAGTATCCGCTGGAATGGGGTGAACTGTGGATCGACCAGGATTTGTCGATACATTTTCGTTATGTCCGCATTAAAGACATAACGGAAGAAATGCCAGTTGAGGATCTGCTTTGTCAGGTCAGACTGGAGCGTGGGTTCACACTGCAACACGTCATTAAGACTGTTGCCGTTAACGGATGGACTGGAGGCGTTGAACATGGTGCGGCAAATAAAAACTTGGGCGCTTATCTTGCGGAACCGGGACCATGTGTCCCAGATCGAGGTAATCTCGGAGAAGCATCGTACTGTTCCTTTAGAGGGAGATTCCTTTTTAGCCGCTGCTCGTTTTTAGGAATTGAGCTAGGGTCAATCTGAAATCCCGGCTGGTCGTTCGGACTAATAGTTCCTTGCAAACTTGGTCTTCCTTTTTTACCAGCTTGACTGGGATATCTTCATTTCGCAAAACTTTGTGAGCAGTTTGTCGAGGGTCATATCCTGAGTAGTGGAGACACGCGTCGAAAAGGAGGATATTGCTTTCGCGCTACCTCTAGAAAGGGGTCCAGTGAGAATCCAGCCGAAAATGCTCTCTTGTTCAAGTGTGCCACATAAATTCGCTTTAACGCCCCCATGAAGGATACACGGAAGGATATCCGCTCCAAATAGGACGTCTATTTGCGAACTTTGGTGGAAATGGGGGTCGGCCAATGGTATATTAGGCAAATCTCTGAGTCGGTCTCGATGGATTGAGCTTGACGGGAGATTGCCTGCTAGGTTTGGGAGTACATAAGCGGAAGTCTCCACATGCAGCCTAGGTTTAGTAGGAGATGTGAAGCGAAGATGTCACAACATCTGGGAATGGGCAGCGATTGTTTGGTTGAGCCCAGTTACATGGGCTGAGATTAAGCTAAAAGGCGGGTTGATGGTGTGAACCATAAGTTCGGAAATGAACGATACTTCCGAACCGGAGTCGATCAAAGCGCGTGCTGGAAACTCTGCCCCAAATGGGAGATATGGACTAATAGGACGCCTTGAGTATTGGAGCCAAAGTAGTTTCGCACGTGCGCTGTCGAGGTTGAAGGAGTGGACTGTAACATGGGGGGCTTGCGTCCGTAATGGAAGAAGGCGATGAGGAGGGGACGTCTCGATGGAGAAGCGTATTGTGACGTCCCTTGCACGTGTAGCAATTGTGAGTACGCGTGCAAATCTTTGAGCTGATGCCCTCGGGCAAAATAGTTGAGACATAGTCTCCGCTGTTTTATAGTAGAGGCTCTCTCGCTGACTGACACGTTCAGAAAACGAGGGCATAATCGGATTGGATGGTTCTCTTTGGAACACAGCTTACAACCTTGCTGGTTGACGCTGACTTTGGATTCAAAGCTGTGGACCCTAGTCGTCGGTGTGTCTTTTTTAACGACCAGAGACTGGGTGATCGAATTTGGAGAAGGCTTGAGGTCTTCAATGGCCTGTAGCGTTGGATGTCTATCGACAAGGAACCTGTTCATCAACTTCCAGGAAGGTAACTCTGTCTTACTGCTGATGGACTGCTCTCAGAGGGACAGAGTTAGTTTAGGAAGCTTCGACTAACAAATGAATACGAGAATGGCATCCCAGTTCTCCGTATTCACATCGGAATGCTCCAGAGCGGTCAAACACCCATTGAATGCTGCTTTGCAGATCCTTGAGGGCTGCCCCGGTCTCTTGGAACATGGAGGTCAAGCTGAATAGGTTCTTCAGCTGACTGTTCACTAACAGCAGCTTGTTCTCAAAGCGCGCTGTTAAGTTAGCCCAAGCGGATTTGAATCCCTCATTTGTGAGGTGGGACTTAGATACGATGGCCCTTACCACTGGTTTTGGAATTGAGGTGAAACAACCGTTCCACAGGAGTAAGGCGAGGATTCTGCACATACATCGCTGTGAATAAGTCCCTAAAGGTAGGCCATTTCAAATAATCCCCCGTGAACACTTCTATGTCACAGGGTTGGAGATGGCAGCCTCGTGGAGTGGAGGGTTGAGGAATTGGAGGCACGATCGGGGCAGCCGAGAGCTGTTCGATGCGCTCTCCGAAGTGTGCTGCCCACCGTACATAAACCGTGTAGCAGTAGTCATATTTTCCCTGCACGGTGCTCAGATCAGATGTATTCCTGATCGCTGGCTAAGAGAACCTTTGTGCAACGATCACACTCCTCTTCCACCTTGGCCCACAAGGTCTTGACATGGTCAAGATGAATTCTCATAACGTGAAGAGACGCTTCTCCACTCGCCTCTGCAGCCAGCCTAGTTTCAAGCTGGCTAAATTTGTCGGATGTGGCAATAAATTCCTCAAAGGACATTTTTGGTTTCTAAAGTTGCTGCTGCACCGAGGACCGTAATAGCCTTTTTGGAGCCGAAATTGGAAGATTTCGGGTGTCGGCAGACCCTGATTTCCCATTTTCAATGGGTTGAGGGTATAAAAAGACACAATTTCCGGACAATGGGCATTTCATATTTTTTCCGGCTAGCCTAAAAAGAACAAGTAAGAACGTTCGAGTCGGGTTTACCCGACTACGAGACTCCCTGAACAAAGTCCGAGGCGGTACTTTAAACAACCTCGCTTACATCTTTTCTCTGTACATATATACATACTCATCTTATTTCCTTATTATCGATAACAATCGATATTTTGACTTTGTTTTTAAGCAATAACTTAAAGACCATAACAGCTAGAGACACCAAATTGACTATGTAGGTTTCTGTGATGCAAATACAGATAATAAACTTTTAAAATTTTGGATACCTCCCCCCATTAGCCCCATAAGTGGAGAAAACGTATTTCAAATACGAGGGAGTTGGGATGTTGCATATATATACCTTTAGATGTCAATATTATGTCCTGAAAATTTCATTAAGAAAGTAGAAAAGTAGCTGGTAAAAAACGGTATATTAATTTTGGTCAGGAGTTTGCAACGCAGAGAAGGAAGCATCTCCGACCATATAAAGTATATATATTCTTGATCAGCAAGACGAGCTGAGTTGATATAGCCATGTTCGTCTGTCCGTCTGTCCGTCTGTCTTTCTGTCCGTCTGTCTGGATCAACGCAATCTCCTCCGAGACTATAATAGCTACAGAACTCAAATTTTGCACATAGGCTGGAATGTGCTGCAGGCATTGTATATCTCGGAATCATCCGGATCGGATGACTATATCCTATAGCTCCCATAGGACAGATCGGTTTTAAGAAATGTTTTAGTGGGATAACTTCGATGTTATTAAAGTTAGAGACTTGAAATTTGGAATATATACTCCTGAGTTCCACCCAAATATAAAAAAATAGATTATATAGCTACGCCTTTTGGGGGCGTGGCAAATCGGATAAAACCATATCTTCTATAGTTTTGAAGCTAGAGCATCCAAATTTGGAAAGTAATATAATTTTGGCCTTTCCTTCAGAATGATTAAAAAGTTATGTATTCACGCCTACTTGGGGCGTGGCAAATCGGGAAACTCTATATAGTGCTTAACATAAATCCTTCAATATTTTCGACGCTGTTAAAGCCAGAGACTTGAAACTTAAAACATATATTTGTATCAACCACCTCTAAAAAAGAGATAAAGAATATATATCTACGGCTATTAGGGGCGTGGCAAATCGGCAAAACTATATCTTCTACAATTTTACACCTAGAGTTCCAAAAATTGGCACAGACGTTAGGCTTGACCGTTTCAACAAAATTATGAAAAATTATATATATCTGACTCTTAGGGGCGTGGCAAATTGGAGAAATCTATATCTTCCAAAGTCTTATAGGTACAGCTTCAAAATTTGATATATAGGTTACTGTTGCCCTGCTCAATAGATTGCCCAAAGATTATATTTATCCAATTGTTGGGGCCGTAGCAAATCAGAAAATACTGTATCTATATCCTTTGCAAGGGTATTACCAAACTTCGGCATGGCCGAAGTTAGCCCATCCCTCTAGTTTTTCTTTTTTTTTTACTTTCTGTTGCGCACGTTTAGTCAACATATTATGAAATTAATAACTTAATAAATAAATAAGAGCGTTTTTCCTCGACAGTTCGGCATTTCAGTCCAAAAGGCATTCCAGTCTATTCGTTATGGCCGGTCTTTGTTGAAAAGGCTGTCTTACTAATTGATGCTTCGTCAATTTCTATTTGATGGAAACCTTTAGCTAAATCAATTGTTGTAAAATATTGGCATCTGCCAATTTTTTCTAATATTTCTTCCGTATTAGGAATTATAAATTTGTCATTGGTAGTAATTTCATTTAGTGATCTATAATCGATCACAAGCCTGAATTTCTTTTTACCTAATGCATCTGTTTTTTTCTTTCGGTAGTACCCAAATTGGACTACAATTGAGTGAAGTACAATGTCTTATAATATCCTTTTATAACATTTCATTTATTTGTTTTGAAGCTTCTACCTCAAAGGAATAAGGCTATGGTTTATGGTTTCCGTGTTTTTTTTTCGTGTTTGAATTTTATTATGATTGATTTCATATGTAAAGGATAAGTTTTCGTTTTCATTATATTGTATATCTTGAAAATCGAATAGTAATTTTTCCTCATTGCTTAAACGGTCTAATCTATACTCATTACCTACTTCAATGCTATTCTCTGAAGCGTAATTAAACTCTGTAGTTTTCCCTTTAATTTCGTTTAAGTAAAGTTCAATCATTTTTTGTGCATTTTCTTTGTAGTCGACGATTTTTTCGATTGTTCAGTATGATTACTAATACTATATTGATTAAGTACTGCTATTATTTTTTTGTAATCAATGCATAATTGGCAATCAGTAAGTAATTGTCGTCCTAGTAATTTTCGGAAAATTTATGAATATCAAATGTCTGGTCTGGAATAAAATTTTCCAATTGTATTTTTTGTCCATTGACCGTACTGTAACTTGTTTTGTATGTATTGGCAAATTGAACAAAATTTCAATCATATTATAGATGATCCCGTGTCAACTAAACATTCACATTTTGTATTATTAAATGTTATTTTTATATATTGTCTGCCTCTCAAGCAGACACTACTTCCATTTTTTTGTATTTTGGATACCGGCTCCAAGTTTTAAAAAATCATTTTTCCAATAAAAAAAAATATTAAAGCTACAATTTAATTTTTTTTAAATTTTTTAATGAAATCGTAGTTTTAGTAAAATGTAAAAATTCAAAGCTGAAAATGTTAAAAATTTCCGTTTAGTAACAGTAGATATTAAACATTACATTTTGTCAACCGCCAATTTGCCAATACGTGTGCAGTGCACTCTATGCATACAGTCACACGTGTGCACACATACATTCAAAAGTGTGCATATCATTTTAATTGTAATTCTTGTAGCTGCTGGCGTCTTTGTCACTGAGAGCAATATGATGAGTGTGGTGTTATGGTTAGAGATGGCGGCTTGCAAGCAAGGAGTCGCAGGTTCAATTCTTGCTGCTGTCAATATTTTTTGTTATTTTTGCACTGCTATATTTTTGTATATAAAAATGCAAACTCGAACAAAGGGGATCTCGTAGTCGGGCAGTCCCGACCAGAGCGTTCTTACTTGTTTTGGTTAGTCGTTTGGAATAACTTTTATAACATTTACACGAACCGAAATAAAAAGCTAAATATAATTTTTTTGCGCGTATGTTCACTTAGGCTCAAGACTGACGCCTCTCGCGTGGAACTGTTAGGACTAAATTACAATTGTTGCTTATGCTCTCTTAATCATAAATAAGAATAGATCACGTGTCTATTGGACAAAGGGACAAATTTGTTTATGCATTGGAATTGTTTCTGAATCGGACTTTGGTCGGTAGTTTTCCTACTGGCCAAGCCTTTATGTTTATGTTCAAGTTTGGCCGAAATGTTTACATTAATATGATACCTCATATGCTGGTTTGGTATAGTGGTGCAAGTAATGCTTATTGTTATATGAATTACAGTTGGTAAAGATATTCAGTATGGTGTTGTGAATATACTGCTATATATATGTGTGTAAATGTATATATATGTACATAGGTCATGTGTACAATGCAGTACAATGTCTATATCTGATTGTAATCATATATCTATGTACATGAGTTATGTATGTACGTACAACAGTCGCAGAAATGCTACTAACAGAACGCAAAAGTGAGTCGAGCTCCCAAATGCGTAACAACACTGCTTGCCGTCAACTTCAGGCGCATATATACGTCACTGCACTGCTTGCAAGCGACCGCTTGCGCGACACTTTTTTTTCGACATCGTTTTTTTCCCGAAGAAAGAGTGGAGTGTGAGGATCAATATAGGCATCGTGTTTTTCCTCACAGCAAACTCCATAACGATTGGTGTAAACCCCGCAACGACGAACGCAGCACAGACACAGGAGTGGCTCTCTGTCGCACTCGGCTTTTCAGCAATGGGCCGTTCGCGGCAATGGCAATGGACCGTTCGCGTCTGCGCAGCGATAGCTGAATATGATACACAGATTATTAAATCTATATATATAAAATTCTCGAGTGTGGTGTTTGTTACCAAACTACTCCGAAACGGCTCGACCGATTCTCACGAAATTTTTTATGCAGATCGTGTAGGACTGAGAATCGGCCAACATCTATTTTTTATACCCAAATAATAAATAATTAAATAATTTTAATAAATGTTTATTTGTTTAACACACTAATACTTGCATACAAGCAAGAAACGTTTGCGGATGCGACCAGTGTTGCCGTTTTTAGACGAGCATAAAAAGCTAGATCAAGAAGAAAAACACGCAAAAAAAAGCAAACTTTTTAGCGAAAAAAAGCTGAGAAAAAAGCTGAATTTTCGAACAAAATTTTGTATGATTTCTGCAAATTTTAAGTTAAATAAGTAAAATTTGTTAATTTTCCTGTCAAATTGTTGGTGATAAGCAAAAAAAAAAAAAAAATCCACTGCAGCTCAGACTAGAATTATAATTGTTGGTGGACTTAAGTAGTGCACACATATTCAGTAAATGACCTTTTTTTTTTTTTTTGCTTACCACACAGCAATTTTATAGTTTCTACTCAATATTATCTTAAACTCATCCTAATATTTGCTCAAATGAGAAAAAGCTGAAAACCAGCTAAATCGGTTTTTAAAAAAGCTTTATTTCCCGCTTCCCGCAATTTTCAAATTCTTCCCGCAATTTCATTTCCAAAAAAGCTAGATCTGACGGGAAAAAAGCGGAAACGGCAACACTGGATGCGACAGAAAGAAGAATGCAAAAATCGGCTTCTGTCGCATGCGTTGTCCTCTCACAATTTTTCACTCAGCTTTCAGTGTTCTCATGTTATGAGCAAAATACATATATGTCGGTGCGTGAGTGTGAGAGTGTGTGTTTGTGTTTTCGGGTATTTCACAATAATAGTAATTTCATCATTTGTGGTTTAAGAAGAACCGTTTTAGCGGGGCGCCAGCGTTCTGTCGCTGTCGCCGAGTGTGGTTCGGTGGAAGGCGCGCACAAGAATTGTGCGTCTCGAGTTCAGTCGTTGTTACAACTCGAGTGCGACCGAACTCGCTGCGCTAATTATTGATCAAGAAAATAATACACGTTATACACCAATCAGTTTTCCAACTTGATTTATTACAACAATGCCACGAACACGCAGGGGGGCTAATTTGAGTCGTCAAACAAACAGATCTAGAGGCATGCAAGATAGAAGAGCAATAAGATCAGATGCAGAAAGGCAACAAAGTAATGCAGATGTCCGTGTAAGAATGGCGCAGTTACGTGCATCACAATTACAAGAGGTACGAGATGAGCGAAACCAACAAAGACAATTAGAACGAAGAGAAGCGCGCAGATTCGTAGCCAACAGACGTAGAGGGATTGACCAACATCAACAAGTACTTCGAGCATTTACATCACATTCATTTCTTCGTCTAGCATTTCAGTATGAGCCTGATGTTGAATATTACGCTCATTCCAAAGTGGTAATTGGTACATTGGACAAGGAATGCCCGCACTGTCAAGCCCTTAAATTTAAAAATGAGCCAATTGGGATGTGTGCTTCCAATGAAGTGGAATATACAATTTTATCATCCATGTACACTAATCATATATAATCTTTACAGATGAGATCTTCTAATAGATTGTTCATACAACTTTGAAACGTTGCAGGAGCATTTTTCAGACCAAAAGCCGAGTATATTCGAATATGTCCGTTTTTGGTTGAAAACGCTGTTTTTGGTATACTATCGGAATCCATTTGAATCTAAAAGCCTTTGACATTTTGCAAGTTTGTGAAATAGTTCATCCATGACTGGAATAGAATATTTATCATCGATTGTAATTTCATTTAAGTTTCTATAGTCAATGATAAGGAATTTTTACCTGATATTGTATATCACTCTTCTGTGGCACAATCCAAATAGGTGAGACATAAGGTGAAATTCTTTTTGTTTTGTTGACTTCTTCGTCAAAAGGTTAATGGTATTTTGTAAGGACGCTTACTCGTATATTTTAATTAGATTTACGGCTAGAAGAATAATTAAAGCAATAACAGCTTTATTTAAAACCTTGTTTGTAATTTTTATACCCTGAAATCCCATTTTCCCATAGAACCCATAGAAAACAGAATAAGTTTACCGGTCAACTGAAGGGAAATCGATGTAAATATTCAAATATAATTAAAGTTCTGTAGTGTAGGTTTTGGGCAAGGCTAAGTGAATGCCCAGGCCTACAGAGGGAATGAGCACCTCAATTTTTATAATCGTTCCCAAAGGGAAATATATTGGATTTGTGCAATGTCCATCTTGCTGTCTGTCTGTATATACGAACAGCATTTGGACACCATAGAAGCTCGAGACTTGTAATTTGGAATAAATACCTATGTGTATCCGCTTCAATCAAGTTTAAGTATTTTTTTTGATACGACCAAAGGGGGCGTGCCAAATCGGGAAATTCTATATCTATTAAGACTTAAACTTTGTTTTTGTCATTATTGCAGTCTGAGAACTCGTGTACACCATGCGGACGTAAAAAATATCGTTTATATATCTACGCCCATTGTGGGCATGGCAAATCGAATAAAAATCCTACAGTTTTGGAGCTAGAGCATCCAACCTCGGCATGTGGATTACTGTTGACCTCTCCTTAAGATAAATCACAAAGTTATATACCCAGAATGTTGGGGAGTGGCAAATAGGGAATTACTATATCTTTTACTAAAACCGTGTTAATTTTTGGCAATTTTGCCGCCTAAGAGTTGGGATATGATTTGCCTTGCTACCAAAATGCAAATATATGTATATGTAATCTTTGTATACATGCATATGTAATTCCAATGATTAGCTGTTTGGACGGTGATGCCACATATCGATAAAGACTAAGGAAGATTAGCTGATTGTAAATAAAATAAAGAGCTGTGTCAATTGGAGCAAAACATATTAAAGTAGAATTTCAATTATTAAAAGCGTATATTATTGTTAAGCTGTATTGGATATTGTTCAACAAGTTACATAATAAGTGAAGTATCGATTGGGAAAAGAAAAGGAGCATGAACATTTTTATTGTTCAATCATATTTTTAATTAGTAAAAAAATTAATCTAATTTATAATAAAAAACTCTTATTTTAGAAGTATAAAATGGTGTATTGCTTCAAGAACCCTTATCATATTATATATAGTGACATATTCATTTTGACTATGTCCACAACACACAGAATAGTCGAAACTAGCTCATTCTGGATTTTCTTTAATTCACGAACATCCGAAATGAAGCAGATTAAAAATACCCAAATCATAAATATTGGCACTGGCTTGACAGAATGCCGTTGCATATCACCGCGGCACAACAACGTAGCAAGCGAAGGTTCTGAGAATGTCGCGTCTGATTGTCGCTTCTGCGTAATGACGCATCTAATTGTCGCCACTGCATAATTTCAATAGCATATAAAAGAAGCCTACAATGAAATAGATAAATAGAAATAGATATAGTTTTTTCCGATTTGCCGCGTATTACTTACTTATTGTGCTCGAAGCAAATAAATAAATAGTTATGAATCCGTCGCCGAGAAACACCCGACATCAGAATATATATCTTTATTTCTAGGGGTGGTTGATACAAATATATGTTGAGCCTTCAAGCCTCTGGCTCTATCAGTATCAAAAATATTTTAGGATTTATGTTAAGCACTATATGGACTATGGGTAGCTCAAATGTATATTACTTTCTAAATTTGGATGTTCTAGCTATAAATCTGTAGACGTTATAGTTTTACCCGATTTTCCACGCCCCCAAAGGGCTTAGCTATATACTCTATATCTTTTTGTGTGGGTGTGCGATTCATGAGTAATATTCTAAATTTCAAGTCTTAGACTTAAATAGCACCGAAGCTATCCCACTAAAACCTTTCTTAAAACCGATCTGTCCTATTGGAGCTATAGAATATAGTCATCCGATCCGGATGATTCCGAGATATACAATGTCTGCAGCAGATTGGAGCCTATGGCAAAATTTCCGCTCTGTAGCTCTAAAAGTCTAGGAGGAGACTGCGTTGATCCAGACAGACGGACAGACAGACGGACAGACAGACAGACAGACCGACAGACGGGCATGGTATCTTAACTCAGCTTGTCCTACTGAGAAAGAATATATATACTTTATATAGTAGACAATGCTTCCTTCTCTTCGTTGCAAACTTCTGACCAAAATTGATATACCCTTTTTTCTATACGTGTGCACACATGTATTGAATTTCGCGCATCATCACTCGGTGGCATGAAAAGCGTGTGGACCCAGGTTCGATTCCAGAAGCAAAGCGTCCCTGCCGCGTGCTTTTGCCAATTGACAAAAGTTTTTTTTTCATAACTTTTTGGTTACTTAACGGATTTTGATAAAATTTTCAGAATAAATCCTTTTATTTTATTGAAAAAAACAGTTTTATCAAAAAAATTTAAAAAAATGAAAATGTGGCTTTATTTGCAACTGAACTTATATTAAATAGATTTTGTGAAATGTGGAGCCTGTATCCAAAATATAAAAAATTAAATTATATCTTATTTTAAAAAGCTAAGTGTAAAATTTGATGACTGTAGCTTAATTGATGTAAAAGATAAGCGCAAAAACGGAAGCTCGATAATCTCGCGTTCAAACAAACGGACAGACGGTCGGACGGTCTACATAATTGAGCCTACTCTCCTTTAACATGAACGCAGTCGACGCAGTCGGTGGTTCCCGACTCTCTCCATCAGAGGAGAATTTGTAATAGTTTATTCTTGCCAAATTATGATGATGGCGTTGTTGCCTAACTCTTCCTTCCTGATGCTGCTGTCAACGCGTTGGGGTGTTACAGTCGTTTTTTAAATTTAACGAGTTTCACTCGGTTTATATACAAATTAAGTAAACATATGCGACTGACATAGTTATTCGAGCTAATAGAGTATTTAAGCGCTTTCATATTCGCTAGGCCAATATCTTTTGACTTGCTTTTCTTAAGATATTAAAAAACAAGTAAGAAAACTCTAGTCGGGTCTGCCCGACTACGAGATCCCCTGAACCAAGTCCGAGCTGATGTTTTAAACAACCTAGCTTACATCTTTTATCTATACACACATATACACATGCACATATATACACGTGCACACATATACACATGCACACATTTGTATACACATGCACAAAGAAGTACGCGCGCCGATTACTACTTAGTTGATTTGAATGTAAGTGTGCACACGTACAGGCTGCTACCGCGTGATTTTGCCAAGTGACTGAATGTTTTCTTTAATAACTTCTGTATTACTTAACGCATTTGAATGCAATTTTCTGCATTGAATGCTAATAATTTATTGACAATACGGTTTCCGCTAAAAAATTTAAAAAAATTAAATTATGGCTTTGATATTTTTTTTTTAATAAATTTTTTTTGTGAAATGTGGAGCTGGTATCGAAAAAATGAAAAAATAGAAAATGTATTTTATTTACAAAAAGCTAAATGCAAAATTTAGTAGCTGTAGCTAAAAAGATGTAAAAGAAATGTTAAAAAAACTGAATATTGATAAAGTTTTTAATCGATATCAGTGAAACAGGAAAAGTTATCGAATATCTAAAACAAACTCAATATGCGCGCTGTATACACAGACCAATGTGCAAAATTTGAAGTCTCTAGCTCTTATGGGTTCTGAGATCGACGTGTTCATATATACGGACAGACAGACGGACAGACAGACAGACGACAGGGCTAAATCGACTCAGCTCGTCACCCTGATCAAGAATGTATATACTTTTTGGGGTCTGCCACGCCTCCTTCTGCCTGTTACATACTTTTTGCAAAACCATTATAACCTGATTACCCATTTTCAATGGGTTCAGGGTATAAAAAATATATATATAAGTTACCACATCCTATAAGTTATCGACACAGTAAAAGTTCAACGGCACTTGTTCATGTTCAACTACTTCAGTAACTCTGTGACGTTATGTTGCCGTCCACAGCGTCCCACTGTCTGATACCGGAAATACGGTTGGTTTTGACAGGTGTTGCAACAAGGATGACTTTGTTCTTCTGGAGAGTAAAACTTTGAAGGGTCAACATAAAAAAGTAGCTTGTCTAAGTGGCTTCACACCAGAAAGTACAATAAATTGTAAACTGGCTCCCAACAGTGGTTCTAACTTACTCAAATCAGCAATAACAACATCGTTGGATCGACATAGTTGAAATTGCAAGAACGGACCAGGGCTCGCAGCCAACACAACGGGGCGTGGCCATAAAAACAAAAGAAACAACCAATTTATAGTACCAAATCGCACACAACTTTAAATAACATGTAAGTAGGGTGCTTATTAAAAAAAAATTTAATACAACATACGTTACAATTATTTAATTAGAAAAAAAAACTTATGAGTGACAGTGAGCTAGAGGAATTAAGTGCAGATTTCCAAATTAAATTCTTGCCAAATGAAATTCGTTCCAAGATGTCATTTGATCAGTCTGAGTTAAAAATGCTAATTCAGTTTGCAGTAAATTCTGCACTCGAGAATAAGGCGAAAACGTTTGAACAAAAACTGAAAGACATGGAAAAAATATTCAAACAAATATCAGTGCCCGTTCCAGAAGTAGAAATATTTAAAGATGCCGAAATATTACCTGGCATAAAATGTGATGATCCATTAGACTTTGTAAAATCAGTGCCCGACTTTGAAGGAAAACTAGAGACATACGTTTCACGCCAAAAAGCTGCGCATCCCGCCTATAAAATTTTTGAATGTTATGTGGGAAGTTCAAAGCATTATCAAGCACTGGGTATAATAAGGAATAAAATAAAAGGACCCGCTGATATGGTGCTGCCTTCGAATGACACACAGCTGCATTTCACAACAATTATAAATAGGCATGACTACGTATGCCGATAAGCGGCCAATCTATCTAATAGACAATACTTCAATATTATGACGAAATTGCAAAAAAACTGACGCTACTAATAAACAAATCAATAATGACATACGACTCCACTTTAGCTGCTTCTCTTAACGAAAAGTACAGAGAAGATGCATTGAGAGTATTTATTTCAGGCACAAAGAAATCTCTTAGCGATATTCTCTTTTTAGCAAGACCCAAAGATTTACCATCAGCCTTGGCTTTAGCACAGAAGGTTGAATCTAACCACGAGCGCTTCCATTTCGCTAATAGTTTTCCAAGGAACTGTGAGGAAAAAGCTCAACGTACCGAACAAAGAAAGCAGAAGCATTCCAGTTTGGAAAATAATTCTTCAAATCAAGCTAAAACTCCATTTTACAAAAAAAATACACAATACAATTGCCCAATCGGAAAACAAGAGCCGCCACAACCTATGGACATTGACAGCTCATCTCGGTTCAGACAACCTAACCAACATCTAAACCACAGTTCTTCCTATGCTCCATATCAAAATCAGTTTCCAAAAAGAGCAAAAAGTGGAACAGCCAGATATACCGGTCCCAACCAACAGAGAATTAATCACCTCTCACAAGATAAAAAATCTACAAGTCAACCGGATGAAATATACCAGGCGGTAGCAAAGTCTGAAGTATCAGAATTGGAAGATGAGGATCAGCTTCATGAGGTTATTTTTTTTAGGCACAGCCCCCTCTTACCGTTATAGAGCGAACGATAGCAGGTAGAACAATCATGTTACTTTTAGATACAGGCGATTCAAAAAATTATATAAAACCAATTCCAGAATTGAAAAATGTAACTAACGTTAAAGACAAATTTTTAGTGAAGTCAATTTATGGCTTTAACTCCATAAAAAAGAAATGCCTTATGCACCTTTTTGATACCACAACCACATTCTTTTTACTTCCGAATTTATTAAGCTTTGACGGGATACTAGGGTGTGATCTATTAACCGTCCGTCCCTCTTTCCGTATGTTTGAATGCGAGATTATTGAGATTCCTTTTTTGAGCATGTTTTTTACATCAATTTAGCTACAGTCATAACATTTTACATACCTTTTTTAAAATAAATACTATTTTGGTTTTTATATATTTTGGATACCGGCTCCACATTTCACAAAATCAATTTAATATAGGTTCAGTTGCAAAAAAAGCCGCATTGTAATTTTTTTTTAATTTTGTAGGTAAACCCGTATTTTTAATAAGATAAAAGTATTTATGCTGAAAATTTTATCCAAATCCATTAAGTAACACAGAAGTTATAAAAAAAATAAAAAAAAAAACATTTTATTAAATGATAATATCACGCGGCAGCGATGGGAATCGAACCTGGATCACACGTTTCGCATGCCACCGACTCTACCCACTACACCACGGCGTCTCTTGCGTGGCTATGTGCCAAACTGAGTTTGGAAGTGTTTTGATTTGGTTAAACAGACTTGCGTTGTGGTAGCGAAGACCCTGCTTCAATCCCCAGTTAGGTCAACTAGAATTTGTTTTACGGAGGCTTACATTATGATTATTATTATTTTTTTTTTTCGTAAATTTTAATTTCATGAACAGTAACCCACATGTCAAATTTGGATGCTCTACGTCTAAGACTGTAGGAGATACAGTTTTACCCTATTTGCCACGCCCCAAATGGGCGTAGCTATATATAACAAATATTTTTGGGCAGAGGTAGGATACTAGTATATATATTCCAAGTCTTAACTCTTTGACGGAAATATTGCCGAAATTATCGCGGTTTTAGTAAAAGATATAGTAATTCCCGATTTGCCACGCCCCAGAAGACGTGGATATATAACTTTTGACTTATCTTAAGAGGAGGTCAACAGTATCCCACATGCAAAATTTGGACGCTCTAGCTCCAAAACTGTAGGAGATACAGTTGCCACGCCCTTAATGGGCGTAAATATCTATAGTATATATTTTTGATTCCGAGTGATCTACTTGCACATGTATTCCAATTTTCAAGTCTCTAGCTCTTAATACGCTCAAAATATTATAAGATTTATATAAATCGCTATATATATATTCCCGATTTGGTAAGCCCCCAGGGGGCGTGGGTATATAACTTTTTGATCTAACTTAAGGGAAGGTCAACTGTAACCCACATGCCAAATTTGGATGCTCTAGCTTCAAAACTGTAGAAGATATAGCTTTATCCGATTTGCCACGCCCACAATGGGCGTAGATATATAATCTATATCTTAAAACGTCCGCGTGGTGTACACGAATATATATTCTAAGTCCCATTTCTTAGACTGCAATATTGACTAAAATAACAGCGTTTTAGTGTTAATAGATATAGCATTTCCCGATTTGCCACGCCCCCTGTGGGCGTATCGGAAAAATACTCAAACATGATCTGACGCGGATACACACGAGTATATATTCCAAATTACGTTCATACAGACAGACGGACAGACAGCAAGACGGACATTGCACAAATCCAATAGACTCTTTTTCCCTTTGGGAACAGAGTCTAAAAACTGAAACCGGATCCGAAATAATTTAATTTGCAAAATACGCTAAAGTTTATTTTACAGAAGTAAAAAACATAGAAATCCCTCAAAAAATTGAAAATGATTTTAAAAGAATGCTAGAAGGAAAAATAAGTGTCTTTGCTGATAATAATGAAGCTCTTCCGTACAATACAAACATCGCTACAATTCGAACTGAAAAAGACAATCCGATTTTCTCTAAACTTTAGCCTTACCCATTAGGAGTGTCCAAGTTTGTCAATAGCGAGACTAATGATATGCTGAGGAACAATATCAGGCCATCTAGATCTCCGTATAATAATCCGGTGTGGGTAGTTGATAAAAAAGGAGTATATGAGCAAGGAAATAAGAAAAAACGCCTTGTTATTGACTTCAGGAAACTTAATTCAAAAACCATTGACGATAAATACCCTATACCGAATATAGTAGCTATTCTCTCAAACCTTGGGAAAGCAAAATATTTTACAACAGTTGATCTGAAATCGGGATTTCACCAAATACTTCGTGTAGAAAAAGATAGAGAAAAAACTGCATTTTCTGTAGGAAATGGGAGGTACGAATTCTGCAGACTTCCCTTTGGTTTGAAAAACGCCCCTGGAATATTTCAGCGAGCAATTGATGACGTGCTTCGAGAACAGATTGGTAAGTCATGCTACGTGATCGTATTCTCCGAAAATATGGAAAACCATGTTCATCACATTGCCTGGGTATTAGATAAATTATATACCACAAACATGAGGGTATCACGAGAAAAGTGTAATTTTTTCAAAGAAAAAGTTGAATATCTTGGGTTTGTTGTTTCTCGTGGCAGTATCACAACTAGCCCCAGTAAAATTGAAGCAATAGGTAAATTCGAACAGCCCACCAATCTGTTTCAGGTCAGATCATTTCTTGGTTTGGCAAGCTATTACAGATGCTTTATAAAAGACTTTGCATCTCTAGCCAAACTATTAAAAGACATACTAAAGGGTAATAACGGTAAAACAAGTGGAGGACAATCGAAGAAAATTCCCGTAATCCTCAACCAGAAACAAAGATGGACTTTCGAATAATTAAAGAGTATCTTTATCTCGGAGGACGTAGTGGTCCTATACCCTGATTATCAAAAACCATTAACAACAGATGCTTCGTCGTTTGGCTTAGGTGCTGTTTTATCACAGAACAAAAAGCCAATCACCATGATTTCTAGGACTCTAAGCGACAATGAGCTAAACTTCGCAACAAATGAACGTGAGCTACTTGCGATAGTGTGGGCCCTAAAATCCATAAGAAACTATCGGTACGGTGTAAAAAACTTAAATATCTATACCGACCACCAGCCACTTACATTTGCAGTCTCAGACAAAAATGAAAATGCGAAAATTAAGAGATGGCAATCTTTCATCGATGAGCAAAAATACACAGTACGTCAAATGGGATGGTAGAAAGATTTCAAAGTACTCTTGCAAGCAACAAAAGAGTACAATAAAACAATTCATTAAGTCGTAAAAAAAAAATAATTGACATAACTACTAATGCATGTTCACCTGAATTCGAAGCAGAAATAAGAGATAGAACTGTTAAACCTCAAGATCTGCTACTAAAAGACAAAATACAGGTAGAAGAAATAGATCTTTCCAAGTAGGCGACAAAGTACTCATGAAATTAAACAAGAGACTTGGTAAAAAGACAACACCTTTGTTTGAAGAGGTCACTGTGGAAGCCTATTTGGGGTCAACGGTTCTTATAAAGGGGAGGGAGGTACATAAGGATAACCTAAAATAAAAAAAAATAAAAAAACTATCCTTCCAGTACTTATTCTAAATACTAACTACAAAATTACTAACTACTAAAGTTCTAAATTACTAACTACTCGAACTCGACCCCTATCATTGACGAAAATGCGATTATTTGGAAACTTATTCACTCATGAGCCATTTCCCACAGTCTTTTATGAGACATATTCTCGAATCCGATTTAGGTCATATTAGAACATTGCTAGAGACAATTAACGTACACCACCATAGACAAACTAGGAGTATAAATATTCGAGGAACTACCTTAAAGACCGTAGCAGGAACTACTGATTTTGACGCCTTCGAGGAACTGTAATTTCAGCAACCAAAACTAAGCGAGTCAATTGACAAACAAGACGCCTCTATCTAATGTTACGCTCGCAAAGATTCAAGTTATAAACTATGCAATTCTTGACTCTAAAAACCTAAACCGAATTTTAAATGAGCACTCTGCAGAATTAACTATAACAGATTTAATTTGAATTGCTTTTATAAATGTTCTGTTAGATCATTATTTGGTACACTTTATTAATTAGTAATATGTAAGAAAAAACCCATGCTTCCTGTTGAACATAATGGAACAATACTTCAGTTCGCTGAAAATAACAACGTCACGGATTCCGGTTTTACCAATTGGAAACTGCACCGCCACTCTCACCACTACATTTTCCAAACAAATGAATCCAACAACTTATGCGCATTAACTACACTCTGGAGGTATAGTGCATTGTAACACCCACCCCAGCCACATACAGCCGCTGGATGTAATTTATAAACGCAGATATATTGTAATACGAATGGACAGCAACTCGGACGAACTCATCTACTGCACATTCTTACTGACGTTAAATGAAGAGATTTACGTAAATGGGTCTCTGTACAAAAACATGAAAAATATCGTCAGAAGACACCCAGTTTCAGCAACATCGACTACCCTAAATATAACTGGCCACCAAGAGATTTTGAGTACGCCATACCTCAAAGGTTGAACTTTAAGAAACTTCAATTTATTGGCAACCTCGAAAAACTGGCAATGCTGACGATGTTAGTAGTGCTCGTCGTCACCTGCTCATAGGTTTCGTCCCTTCTAAAACTTCGCTACAAATTGTCATTGACACTATGGAAGACCGAGGACGGACTTCAATTTAGTGAGGGAGGAGTTACCACATCCGATAAGTTATCGACACAGAATAGTTCAACGGCACTCGTTTATGTTCAACTACTTCAGTAACTCTGTGACGTTATGTTGCCGTCAGCGTCCCATGGGCTGATACCGAAAATACGGTTGGTTTTGACAGGTGTTGCAACAAGGATGACTTTGCTCTTCTGGAGAGGGAGAGAAACTTGAAGGGTCAACATAAAAAAGTAGCTTGTCTTAGTGACTTCACACAAGAAAGTACAATAAATTGTTAACTGGCGCCCAGCAGGGGTTCAAACCTACTCAAATCAGCAATAACAACATCGTTGGATCGACATAGTTGAAATTGCGAAAAACAGCCAAAACAGCAACAGCGGCAACAACATTAAATATAGCATGGAGGACTCGGACCAAGGCTCGCCGCTAACGTGGCCATAAAAACAAAAGAAACAACCAATTTATAGTACCAAATCGAAAATAAATTATTAAAACGAATATAAAAGAGCGGTGTGTTCTATTTTATGTGAGTTATGCACCCGATTCCGTCATCTTTCTGTAAGGTCGGGCGATGTCCTCCAAACAGAAAGGGATTTCCCCTAATCCGCACCCCTCTAGAGTGTTTTCCCCTACCCCAATATCCCCATCCTGTGCGCTTACTCCACGCCGACATGAGCCCGTTGCCTCAACCACTAGTCGGCGACGGCCCTCTCTCCTAATAGATTGCAGAAAAATCTACAAATTATTTGAGGAAGGCCCTGGGAAATTCTAAGACACCCCAGCCATTGTACTTCCTTGGCTAGTAAAAAAAAAAAATTGCACCCAGTAAAATGCTCTTTTTTCAGGCATGAATTGACTTTCTTATGTATTTTACCAGATGACAAAAAGTACGGTGTTATCAAAAAATACCCAGTCCCCAAGGACGCTGATAGCGCTGGAAGATTTGTTGTATTTTGCAATTATAACAGTCGTTAATTTAAAAACTTTGCGGATTGCTCACATCATATATCAACCTAGGCTCATATCTTTTATATATACTTATTAACATATATGCGCACACAAACACGCACACATATATACACTGCCATGCACTTCAATAGGGACAAGAATTTGAATATATTTTGTTGTATATTTCTCTTAATCTACTGTTGCTATTATCATGCAGTTTTCTGTTTAATGACCAAGAGAGTATTGACAAGTTATGGAGAAAAACCAGAGATCTCAAAAATTTACCGTTATTATTTATTTTAAATTTTTCTGTGAGCATTCTCAAAATGGAGTACTTTTTTTCATGCACTTGAATAGGGACAAAAAATATTTAATCACTTTGAGTAAAATTCGAAGCCAAACAATTTATTTTCTGTCTACGCATAAACGTTTTAAGTATAAAAAAAAATATTGTGCGCCACGGAAAAGCAGTAACGGATATCGAAAAAGGCAAAAGAATTGCTTTTAAGAAGTGTTACCTAATGAACAGTCAAATTGGTGAAAATTTTGAGGACAAGCAAAACCATCAAATTATGGGAATAATATAAAATCACGCACCAAAAATGAAATTTTACGTTCTGCAGACCTGCGATTTGCTCGAAAATCTTCAAATTCATACTGGTCATCTTCAAAAAATCATTAAAAACTACAATAAAATGCAAGTGTCGATACTGTACGGTGAGTTTAACATAAAAATCAAGAAATTAAAAAAAACCATTTAATAACCACCGTAAAGATTCTCGTCAAGACACAACGTTCAGCTTGAAAGTTCTATAATATGACATGACACCCCATCCTATAACACCATTCTTACGGTTGTAGTGACAGGACAGAAAGTGTTTTTATTTTCGAAAAATATAGGAGTAATACGAAAAACCATAAAAAGCCATACATTAGGTGACACTTCTTAAAAGTAATTATTTTGCCTTTTTCGATATCAGTTATTTTTTTTATTTTTTTTTATACTTAAAAGAATGCTCACAGAAAAATTGAAAATTAATGATAACAGTAAATTTTTAAGATCTGTTTTTCTCCATAACTTGTCAATACTCTATTGGTCATTAAACAGAAAACTGCATGACAATAGAAACAGTAGATTAAGAGAAATATACAACGGAATATATTCAAAATCTTGTCCCTATTCAAGTGCATGGCAGTGTACATGCGCACACAAGCACGCACGCCGCTTACTGCGTAGTTAATTTAGCTGCTGTGCATGGGCTGCATTCTACTGGCACTATGAGAAATTGATTGTTAAATAACTTTGGTTCTAGATCTGCTTTCTTAATGAAATTTTTAGGACATAATATTGACATCTAAAGGTAAATATATGCGAAATCTTAGTATTTGAAATAGTATTTGAAATACAATTTTCCCGCAGGCCAAAGAGAAGATATACAAAATTTAATTTATACCAAGGCCAAAACACAAACAAATGGGCCTCAGAAACCAATACCAAACACAACCAAAACTGCACGAAACGAAAAAAAAACGAACAAAACAAAAACGACCAGAAAAAAATAAATCAATCGTCGACGCGAGGGAGGAAACGACGCCAGACAGCGGTTGACAATCGGATACGGAGTTATGGATAGGGGAGGCCCGAAAGCGAAAAAAAGCAAAAGGGAAAAGACAAAAAAAAGCACAGCAGCGACAAACAGTCGACCGAATGAAAAATGGCAAGCAAATAACAGAAAAAAAAAAGAAAATAAAAAACCCCCCATAAAATAAAAAGCAATAGAAAAATTAAAAAGAAAAATTTGTCGAAAATAGGAAGAAAAAAACAAAAGGAAAAAATAGGGAATACTGGATGCCCGCGGCGGCAAAGGACGCCGCCACATGTTTTGGTTTGGGGGGGGTTTTTTTTTGTTTTGTTTTTTTTGTTGTTTTTTGAAATCGTTTATATTTCAAAATAGTACTGTATCACCCCAACGCAGCAGAAGTTAACAGTAGCATCACGAAGGAAGAGTCAAGAAGACAACAACATTATCATGGTTCGAGAATCGACTATTAACATCTACTCTGATGGAGAGAGTAATGACACCTAGTCAATGACTGCAAATCAGTGCCTGGGAGATCTTAGACAGGGAAGCTCTAATGGCTAGGTTAAACACCATAAAACAAAAGGCCTTTATAAGTGAATATGATTTAGTCGTCGATAGATAAACTATATGGTATTCTCGGCTTTCGAAGGATTGCTAGCGATCACGGAGTAGGCATCGAATTTGAGTTGGGAGATAACTTTTAATCTTCTGCTAATTTCAATGCTATGTCTAGTGAGGAATTTAGGGCAATTGTAAATCTTGATTTACAAATGTGGAAAAAAAAATTATATATTGCTCATTTAAATTAACTTTAACATATGAGTCATATTCATATTCTTATAATTCAGACCATCAATCGCTAAGAGATATATATTCAACCGAAAATTGGAGTGTTTTTGATAAATACTCAACGGTTTACAAACGTAATAATAATACTGATAATAAGCTTTAATTTATGGTTTGTTCCAATTAATTATTTCTAAGCATTTTATATCAAAGTTTTGACACAGCTACTGACATCGCAGCAATGAGCCGTCAAATGGATTGTAGTCAATTAATCGGTCGTGAATAAGAATGCAATAAGCTTCAGTATTCACCGGAATTGGACCAACCAAAAACTTAAAGGAAATGCGAACGTCGATGGGACTACTTTTGACCCTTTCCTGCTGTTGTGATAAGTCGATAGCCACAATTCGTGCCGTTTACCTAAATTCTTTGGGGGTAAGAAGTGGTTGAGGCACTTTTATATAGTAACTTCCTTGAAATTTTGTGTACATCTCATACAGCAAGACGAAGCGAGCACGTTCAAAACTCAGGGTTTGGTCATCGAATGGATAAGAGTTTAAATGTACTTGTAAATTTGTTAGATTGTTCGCTATAATTTAACCTTGAAAAGAAATGCCATTAATGTGAAGCGTGGGCGCTCTCTATTGGCTGCCAGCTTCACATTCCAAGTGTGTTGCGATCTATCACTGAGCGATGGATATATGTAGCAGTCCAAGCTACGGAATGCCATTAGCAGTGAGATGCCACTTTTAATAATGTTAAAAATATTAAGCTTCGTCTGATCGCATAATCTTATATCTGAATTTTTTATGTTGTCTTTAAGATATTAATTTAAAAATCGCTGGCCTCGACTTTATGTTCGCAACCACTCCTCATATTTTTGTTCATAATCAGAATTATTAAAGTCTTCAGCGAAACCTAATAGCAGTTTAAGTGGTATTCGAAATTGAAAATATTACTTACTTGCTTATTTAAGGAGACATAGTTTTTCAATGTTGAAGTCACACCAACAAATCGTGTGCGATCAATTTGAATTCCATTGAGATATTGTTTTTAGATTATGCTATCATCGGCATGAAAATGATGTCATTTGAGTCATTTTATAGCCTGGCGAAACGTTGAGCGCAAACTCATTAAGTCTGTAAGATAATGTAATGTTTACATATGATCCTGTAATAATGTTGCACTTCAAGCACTTCATTCACCTTTATAATGCTCACTGGCAGAATGGAGCTGTAACTAGTACCCGCCAATAGAACTTGATAACATTTTTTAAAATTTTTTTTGAAGAATATCGGTAGATCTGTACTGTAAATGTCCAATCGTAGTGTATTGTTATTGCTTTCAATGAGTAATTTTGAATTGGATGAAAAATCTTTCTCGCCAGTATACCGTCATGTATGTAATAACTAATATCGCAGTGTTCATACGAACCCACCCTCAATCACATGCCTGACAATATGAAATTATTTATTTTTTTCGACAACGTTTGGTATAGAGTTGTACGTATGAAAATTAATTAAAGAACACTCATATTCACGGATTCAAATAATTAGCCGTTATGACTGAAGAGTTGCCGGTTAAAGTTATTGTTGTTGACATTTCGTAAATCAATTGAAGAGTAAATTAAACATTTATTATTTACTTATTTACTTGTTTATTTATTTAAGCATTATTTGTTTAATGTCAAAAAATTTATTGAACATCATTGCTTATGGTTAGAAAACCGTATTTATTTACCTAACACAATCGACACATTTTCATGAATGTATAGAAAGCTCATGTCAACCCCACATGGTTGCGATTAACATGCCTCATAATCATTTAATCTCGATTAAACACCATTATAAGGTTCAATATCAATATTATTGTCGGCCCATGCAAAAGTACGAATGTATATTTTTCTGTTTTTCACAAGCAATATCATCGAATATCATTATGGAGTTATCTTTCGTTTTGCTGGATGTTATGACGGATTAATTTTCAGAAAACGTGAAATACCCCCTTTGTTGGAGTAATCACTGTTTTTAAATGTTCATATTTCGACCGGTATAACGATTTTGAATTTAGGTAAATATTTTACAATTTTAGTCCATTCAGATTTTCAATCAAGCTAAGCATTATTTTCATTTTAAAACAATTACTCGGTCGCACAATTAACACTAACTAACTAACTATGTCTAATCAAACTATTAGCATTCGATGACAAGTCAATATTTCTTACTTCAATATTATTTTTTTGCGTTTTAAGTTACATATTTAATGTGTTGTTGTCACTGCCACATTTATCAATGCAAGTTTGTAGACTGAGCTTTTACCTATCGACCTGCATTACCTGGCTATCAATTCTGTGGACCAGGCACCAAGTTAAAGAAGCGCCTAGAACGAGGTGATATCTTTGTAAATTCTTTGTATGCTGCAGAGAGCACGATATTGCCTACTCACAAAAAAATACCTTGATAAGCGACATATAGCGGACCCAAAATTATTGGAGAGGGCGTGGGAACGGTCAACTGCTTCAGATAAAAGTGCAGGGGAAAAGGCTGCCGCCTGGTTCTTTACTATCGCAATGAAAGTGAAAAGATCTTTTGGTATGGGATTCAACACTCACAATAACAAAAACAAAAACATCGACAGCACCATCAAACGCAAGAAAAAGAAGCCGTGTAATAAAACGAAAGATAATGTGTCAACTTGCTAAAAGAAGAGAGGGAAGCTTCCAAGCCGTTGAAAATGAAGAAACCTATCGATATTGATAGTGTATTTTAAAAAGCGAGTCATACAAAAAAGAGTGCTATTATAGAGAGTGCTATAAAGAGTGCTATATATATGTTCCTCACATCAGTAGAGTACCCAAGATTGTATGCTTCATATCGCTCATCGCCATTTTGTCGGCATTAGGAGCACTTGGAGGACTTGCATCTGGTGAAGCGAGAATTTCAAAAACAGTATCAACCGCCGAAAGTGCTGTAGAACTCGGCCACATCGCAATGGCTATGGCTACTTACTACTGCTGCAGCACCACACTCGCATTCAGAAAACTTCTAACGCAGCTGCCCAATAAGCATTTCTCAAATATTGATATTAAAATTCGCTCGTTAGCACATACCGAACGTTAAGGATGTATTTAAGGGATTCCCTACATTCCAGTAAAGACCGATGGCTAAATAAATGTGGAGCTATAAATTTAGAGCGAAGGGTAACTGAGTGTGCAGCTATAAATTTAGATTCACCAAACGGAGTTGGCACACACTGGGTAGCTTATACTAAAAATGCTAAAAATGAAATTAATTATATCGATAGGTTTGGAAATTTGCAGCCATCGATAGAAATCATACGTTATAAGTGAGGTAGTACTTGAGTGTAGCAGGGGAATTTGTGATTTAAGAAATCGATGAGTTCCTGAACACTTGGCTTAGAAACCTCGAATTCCCCTCAATTGCACTTGGGCTATTTTCCCATTAACTTAAGGGATAGGTAACTTCGGTCATGCCGAAGTTTTGTAATACCCTTCCAATTGTGAAGGATATTGATATTGTTTTCTCTGAGTTTCCATGCCCCCAACAAGTGGCTAAATATAATTTTTAATCAATCTATTTAGCAATGCAACAGTAACCCATATATCAAGTTTATAGATCGATATTGGGACTGAAATACCACAAAAGTTAGAGACTACAAATTTTCTATGTTGCTTTCTGTAAAAATACAGCTGACGAATATTTCATTTTGGATGCCGCCCCCCATTAGCCCCAAAAAATAATATTTTTCTCACTTTGTTATTTTAAGCTCAATATTCTTTTCAACTGCTGTGTAAACCCTTTCTGCAAAAATTTTTTGATACTTCGTTGATTTGCTTTTGTAAAAAAATATTGTTAATTGTATCTTTTCCATCAATACATGCCGCTACATTTATAAACGGCTGTTCTGGACTTCAGTATTTTGATAGTAGTCCATTAGTTTATAAGCAGTCCCAGCATTTTATTGTAATTTCTCTTGAATATAATCTGGCGACATTACGAGTTGCCACCTTTTTCCAACACTACATACACAGACTTCACTCAGCAGCTAGGGTTCTTTTTAGCAACCCTAGTTGCCACTCACAGCTGGGAGCATTCGATATTGTATATCGAATACGATACCCTTTAATAACTCTACGACATATTTTTAAATTGATTGTCAAGTGGCACGCGCACATGTTTAATCTTAATGCAAGATCTTGCCGAACGAGACCACATTCATGAAACGCATATGCTATCTATGTAGATGTAGGTGGTCGCCAGAGACGTCAATGTCAATGTCGTGAGAACTGGGTCAAGTGGAATATGTTTTGGAGAATAAAAGAGTGAGAGTTGTTTATGTTTAAGCGTTTAACCGATTATATTTCGTTTATTTTTCAATATATGTTAACCGCTGTATGTTTTAAAACCGGAGAAAAAAAAAAGATTTTTTTTGAGGTCAAGCTCAGTATGTCTTTTAACTCTCCTAAAAAGTCCTCGATTTGTCCGATGATTTTAACATCCTTGTTTTGGTTTTTTGATTTTTTATTTAGAGCTCAGTATTGTAATGCTTCAAGGAAGAATGCTGACTCCTAGAAATTGTCGCATAGACGGAAACTAAAAGTTGTTCTTAAATTTGAGAATTAAGTTCAGACAGCTGAGTTTATAGGAATATGTTTAGGAATGGGAGTTGAGAGGAAAAAAAGAGAGAGTGGTTTTTTTGGAGTTTAGATACGTGCAGCTTGACATCGGATGAGGTCTGATAGAGGAGTGATAGGGACCGCTATTGCTTAAGTACTCCATTTGCTGAAAGAAATGTCAATCGCATAGTTTCATTCAACTTGTATATGCTATGCTAAGTGAAATCGTTTATATTTCAAAATAGTACTGCATCACCCCAACGCAGCAGAAGTTAACAGTAGCATCACGAAGGAAGAGTCAAGAAGACAACAACATCATCATGGTTCGAGAATCGACTATTAACATCTACTCTGATGGAGAGAGTAATGACACCTAGTCAATGACTGCAAATCAGTGCCTGGGAGATCTTAGACAGGGAAGCTCTAATTGCTAGGTTAAACACCATAAAACAAAAGGCCTTTATAAGTGAATATGATATAGTCGTCGATAGATAAATTATATGGTATTCTCGGCTTTCGACGGATAACTAGCGATCACGGAGTAAGCATTGAATTTGAGTTGGGAGATAATTTTTTATCTTCCTGATAATTTCAATGCTATGTCTAGTGAGTAATTTAGGGCAATTGTAAATCTTGATTTACAAACGTGGAAAAAAAAAGTATATTGCTCATTTAAATTAACTTTAACATATGAGTCATATTCATATTCTTATAATTCAGACCATCAATCGCTAAGAGATATATATTCAACCGAAAATTGGAGTGTTTTTGATAAATACTCAACGGTTTACAAACGTAATAATAATACTGATAAGCTTTAATTTATGGTTTGTTCCAATTAATTATTTCTAAGCATTTTATATCGAAGTTTTGACACAGCTACTGACATCGCAGCAATGAGCCGTCAAATGGATTTTAGTCAATTAAGCGGTCGTGAATAAGAATGCAATAAGCTTCAGTATTCACCGGAATTGGACCAACCAAAAACTTAAAGGAAATGCGTACGTCGATGGGACCACTTTTGACCCTTTCCTGCTGTTGTGATAAGTCGATAGCCACAATTCGTGCCGTTTACCTAAATTCTTTGGGGGTAAGAAGTGGTTGAGGCACTTTTATATAGTAACTTCCTTGAAATTTTGTGTACATCTCATACAGCAAGACGAAGCAAGCACGTTCAAAACTCAGGGTTTGGTCATCGAATGGATAAGAGTTTAAATGTACTTGTAAATTTGATAGATTGTTCGCTATAATTTAACCTTGAAAAAGAAATGCCATTAATGTGAAGCGTGGGCGCTCTCTATTGGCTGCCAGCTTCACATTCCAAGTGTGTTGCGATCTATCACTGAGCGATGGATATATGTAGCAGTCCAAGCTACGGAATGCCATTAGCAGTGAGATGCCACTTTTAATAATGTTAAAAATATTAAGCTTCGTCTGATCGCATAATCTTTTATCTGAATTTCTTATGTTGTCTTTAAGATATTAATTTAAAAATCGCTGGCGTCGACTTTATGTTCGCAACCACTCCTCATATTTTTGTTCATAATCAGAATTAACTCATTCTTACAATTAAGTATGAGCTTGTTAAAGTCTTCAGCGAAACCTAATAGCAGTTTAAGTGGTATTCGAAATTGAAAATATTACTTACTTGCTTATTTAAGGAGACAGTTTTTCAATGTTGAAGTCACACCAACAAATCGTGTGCGATCAATTTGAATTCCATTGAGATCACATTTTATTTCATCAAATAAATATGATATTGTTTTTAGATTATGCTATCATCGGCATGAAACCGATGTCATTTCAGTCATTTTATAGCCTGGCGAAACGTTGAGCGCAAACTCATTAAGTGTGTAAGATAATGTAATGTTTACATATGATCCTGTAATAATGTTGCACTTCAAGCGGATGACATTCACCTTTATAATGCTCACTGGCAGAATGGAGCTGTAACTAGTACCCGCCAATAGAACTTGATAACATTTTTTAAAATTTTTTTTGAAGAATATCGGTAGATCTGTACTGTAAATGTCCAATCGTAGTGTATTGTTATTGCTTTCAATGAGTAATTTTGAATTGGATGAAAAATCTTTCTCGCCAGTATACCGTCATGTATGTAATAACTAATATCGCAGTGTTCATACCACCCTCAATCACATGCCTGACAATATGAAATTATTTATTTTTTTCGACAACGTTTGGTATAGAGTTGTACGTATGAAAATTAATTAAAGAACACTCATATTCACGGATTCAAATAATTAGCCGTTATGACTGAAGAGTTGCCGGCTAAAGTTATTGTTGTTGACATATCGTAAATCAATTGAAGAGTAAATTAAACATTTATTATTTACTTATTTACTTGTTTATTTATTTAAGCATTATTTGTTTAATGTCAAAAAATTTATTGAACATCATTGCTTATGGTTAGAAAACCGTATTTATTTACCTAACACAATCGACACATTTTCATGAATGTATAGAAAGCTCATGTCAACCCCACATGGTTGCGATTAACATGCCTCATAATCATTTAATCTCGATTAAACACCATTATAAGGTTCAATATCAATATTATTGTCGGCCCATGCAAAAGTACGAATGTATATTTTTCTGTTTTTCACAAGCAATATCATCGAATATCATTATGGAGTTATCTTTCGTTTTGCTGGATGTTATGAGGGATTAATTTTCAGAAAACGTGAAATACCCCCTTTGTTGGAGTAATCACTGTTTTTAAATGTTCATATTTCGACCGGTATAACGATTTTGAATTTAGGTAAATATTTTACAATTTTAGTCCATTCAGATTTTCAATCAAGCTAAGCATTATTTTCATTTTAAAACAATTACTCGGTCGCACAATTAACACTAACTAACTAATTGAGTTAGGTAAAAGAATGCTATGTCTAATCAAACTATTAGCATTCGATGACAAGTCAATATTTCTTACTTCAATATTATTTTTTTGCGTTTTAAGTTACATATTTAATGTGTTGTTGTCACTGCCACATTTATCAATGCAAGTTTATAGACTGAGCTTTTACCTATCGACCTGCATTACCTGGCTATCAATTCTGTGGACCAGGCACCAAGTTAAAGAAGCGCCTAGAACGAGGTGATATCTTTGTAAATTCTTTGTATGCTGCAGAGAGCACGATATTGCCTACTCACAAAAAAAATACCTTGATAAGCGACATATAGCGGACCCAAAATTATTAGAGAGGGCGTGGAAACGGTCAACTGCTTCAGATAAAAGTGCAGGGGAAAAGGCTGCCGCCTGGTTCTTTACTATCGCAATGAAAGTGAAAAGATCTTTTGGTATGGGATTCAACACTCACAATAACAAAAACAAAAACATCGACAGCACCATCAAACGCAAGAAAAAGAAGCCGTGTAATAAAACGAAAGATAATGTGTCAACTTGCTAAAAGAAGAGAGGGAAGCTTCCAAGCCGTTGAAAATGAAGAAACCTATCGACATTGATAGTGTATTTTAAAAAGCGAGTCATACAAAAAAGAGTGCTATTATAGAGAGTGCTATAAAGAGTGCTATATATATGTTCCTCACATCAGTAGAGTACCCAAGATTGTATGCTTCATATCGCTCATCGCCATTTTGTCGGCATTAGGAGCACTTGGAGGACTTGCATCTGGTGAAGCGAGTATTTCAAAAACAGTATCAACCGCCGAAAGTGCTGTAGGACTCGTAAGATGGAGGACATTGCTCTAAGAAAGAGATTTTAGCTTCAGCCACATCGCAATGGCTATGGCTACTTACTACTGCTGCAGCATCATACTCGCAGTCTGAAAACTTGTAACGCAGCTGCCCAATAAGCCTTTCTCAAATATTATCACATACCAAACGTTGAGGATCTATTTAAGGGATTCCCTAAATTCCAGTAAAGACCGATGGCTAAATAAATGTGGAGCTATAAATTTAGAGCGAAGGCTAACTGAATGTGCAGCTATAAATTTAGATTCACCAAACGGAGTTGGCACACACTGGGTAGCTTATACTAAAAATGCTAAAAATTAAATTAATTATATCGATAGGTTTGGAAATTTGCTGTCATCGATAGAAATCATACGTTATCTGGGTCGCAATATAGAATACAATTATGAACGAGTTCAAAAATTTCAGACCTATAATTGCGGTCACTTGTGATTGGAGTTTTTTGTTGTTCAATTGATATTCATTGGCTTCAAATGTTCAGTGCACTCTCAACATATCATCATAATTTTGGGTTTGTTATACATCAAGGCCCACAACCGCAGCGGAATGGACCAACTGAGAGGTAAGGTCGCACTTGAGCGTAGCAGAGGAATTTGTGATTTGAGGAACCGATTAGTTCATGAACACTTGATCACCACAGTGGCTTGGAAACCTCGAATTCACCTCATTGGCACTTGGGCTATTTTCCCAATAACTAGAGGGATGGGTAACTTCAGTCATGCCGAAGTTTGGTAATACCCTTCCAATTGTAAAGGATATAGATATTGTTTTCTCTGATTTGCCATACTCCAACAAGTGGATATATATAATTTTTAATCAATCTATTGAGCATGGCAACAGTAACCCATATATCAAATTTTGAAGCTATGACTATAAAACTTTTGAAGATATAGTTTTCTTCGATTTGCCACGCCCCAAAGAGGTGAATTATATAAAATTTTTCATAATTTTGACGAATTTTTCTTACTAAAACATTTCTTAAATCCGGCCGGCGTGTCCGACGCTCCGAAGCCGTTTCGGTTACCCGCCCTTTTCCTCGTCCGCCTACATACAGGGTGAATATGTTATGACAAATGAAGGACGAATCCCATATTCTCTCAGGATCGCTGAGCTCGCCAACCTACATGGCCGAATCTCGCTGGCAAGAGAGGAAGTGCCAACCGTAGCAGTAGAGGAAGAGGGCGAGGAGATAGACGGCATGGACAACATCGTGAGACTTAGTATACCATCGACGAGTGCGGCCACTCGCCTACGGCCTAGAGCTGGACCTGGCCCCGAGAGCTATGCCTGAGCTGCAGAAAGGTATGGCGTTAAAATTGTACATAGCCAACAATAGGCATTGGACGTCATGGTCGACCTGCAAATTTCCAGGAGTGTTTCTTACCACGAGATTACTTTGAAAATTTGAAAGACGAAGTGACTCGGAGACGACAGGCTATGGGGGAGCCATTTAAGATATATATGATGGAGATGCAGACGCTAATGCGCCCACTACGTTACGCTGCGGAACTAGAGCTCAAATATGTCTACAACAACAGCCTCCCCAATCCACGTGCATACGCTCGGCCGTACCAGCTCGCCGATGAGTTTGAAGAGCTCGAAAAATACAGACAAAAGCTGCACCAGCAAAATCAACCATATAGAACAAGATTTAGGGCCATGGACAACGCTGGGAGTGGTAGCATGGGAGACACACACCACCCCAGCCGGGAGACAGAAAGAAAGCAAATGGAAGGCCCGAGGACCCACATCCCGTCAACCAGGGGTGAGCGGGAACCGCACCGAGGACCCCCCAGACGTAGGCGACATCTACGACGAGGGTGCTCAGCTTTCGGCGACGGTTGGAATCGGCGCCGCACAGTTTAAGGCTTCGAGCGACACCAGAGCAACAAGCAGCTTTGTTAGTGAAAAACTAGCTAACAGGCTCGGTGACGTAGGTCGGTGGAGCACCACACGAAGGTTGATTCGACTGGCAGACGGAAGCTGCACCCTAGTGGGTAAAATCCTGGAGGCGACAGTTCACTTGGGGAGGCGAGAGGCGAGGATACCGTTGCTGGTCCTGCCCTTAAATTGAGTAGGGCGCCCAAATGCGTCACAGCACTGCTTGCTGTTAACAGCAGAAGCAGAAATGTTGCTAACAGAACGCAAAAGTGAGATGGTCCCCCAAATGCGTCACTGCACTGCATGCAAGCGGACGCTTGCGCGAGACTTTGTCGCAACGATTCAAAACACTAAGGCAGGAAGAGGGGAGTGTGAGGAGCAATATAATGGGTCGGGGAAATTTATATATATTAGGCATATAAATAAGGGCCCAGCTCCTCACAGCAAACACCATAACTGTTGGAATAAACACCGCTACGACGAACGCGACACATAACGGGGCTTCGGCGAATGGAATATTCTGGAGAATCACGCGATGGTACCGTTAAGTGGACACGAGCACCATAAGGAGGCCCCGTTCCAGCACGAAGCAGGGCCTGCCGCTGTGATATAAAAGGGAAATGCAGCTGACGGTGGGGGAATAATAAAAGTAGCAGTGAAAGTGGAAAGACGTAAAAGTGCAAGTCCAAGCGCAAAGTGCCAAGGAAAAAACTGATCAGCGAAGGACATCGACGGACAACGCAAGCACATCGAGGGATACGCAAGGAAATCGAGGGACCTGAACAACACAGGACATCACACTCGAAGACCCTTCAGCTACAACTGCCACCAAAACAAGACATTGGTGGGCAGAATTAGCAGATAGGCAGCTCAAGCGAATCTTGGAGTGTGTGTGTTATTTACGGTGCAGCCGTGCGTACTCAAAGTGCAGTGGCCGTTTTTAGGATAGCTACTAGGGCGTCCTTTCCAGGGATGAGATCCATCACTCTTGGCCATTTTAGCGGAGCAGGTTCTCATCAATGCGAAAAACATCTGCGATCATCAACCCTGTTTGCGGAAGTTCGCAAAAAGTGTGCTCGAGTCAATACGTCTAGGTCTTTTGGATTTCCTGAAATTGAAACTAAGTGCCTCGAATTAGCGACAGCAGTGCTGAGGCAGACCAGTGTGCGCAGTTTATCATATGCCAGGATGGAAGGTCCAACAGCTCGGTAGAAATAATGCTTGTCGCTGGACGTAGTTCCAGGACCGTAATTGCTACAAATGACAGAAATGTCATGGACTAGGCATTTGATGCGACGACCTGTCTTCCGTAGCTCGACTACAGTCGTCTCTTCCTTTCTTGCTTTTCCGATAAACTCTGAATCCTGATCTGAAGTCACCTTTGACGTCATCAGAACAGCTTTCTGACATCGATCCCCACCTTCAGAGACAACCCAACCAGGTGTCATCTTGATTTGACCCGCACACAGCAGCTCATAAAACAAGTTGGATCCAATAAACAAATCTATGCTCTGCGACTTGTAGAAAGTTTGATCAGCAAAAGTTATGGTATGTCTCAATTATTTGGATCCACATTGGATCTCGGTTTGGCTGTGATGTTGGCTGCATACTCAGACGCATGAGCTCGAAGAATTAGGTGAACTGGGTGTCCGTCAGTAGAAATCAGTAGAAATTGGTTGGCAAATCTGGCAAATCATCAGAGAATCCAGAAAGACACCACATAGAACGAAAGTGTCAGACGAATTCCTGACCAAAACCACTGCGGTGGCTTGGAGCACAAAATCACGCTTTAAGCGTCATTGAAAATGATGGTGGCTGATTTGATTGAGGTGCTAATCGCGATGGGCGATGAGCAGCTAAGGTGCAGTAACGTATAATGCTTGTCGTGATTGATGCTCAAGCTTTAGGCAGTTCAAGCATAGCTCAGCCTCCTGTGCTTCCTATAGTCCAAGAGCAGAAGACATATTTGTAAATCTTGTGCAGTGGGATATGGTGTGCTGACGATCATCACAAAACATGCAGCTCTACATCCCTTTACTCGTTGTTACCAGAGCTGATTTGGTTGGAATGCCTGGCTGTGGCTCATTTGCTTGCTCGTAGCGTAGCCTGCCATCGCAAATTCCATCGACTCTATATCCCGACAACGGTGCTCAAGAAATGCGGAGACTTCTTCATATGTCGGTATATGGTCTGCCATCTCAGACCTATCCAATTTCTCCTCCCACTTAGCTTGCGATGCCATAACGAGCCTTTGCACCAGCACTTGTGCTATCAAAGCGCTTACTATCTGCTCGGTGGTACCCAGGCTGCCGAGCGAACGTATATTCACATTAAATTTTTCAGACAGCTCTCGCAACTTGCTGATAGATCTATTTTCTACCTTCCACAGCCCCAAGATCTCAGTGACGTGTGCCTGATATGTTAAACGTTGGTTATCATATCGTTTTTGTAATAAATGTATTGCCTTGGCATAGTTATAGTGGGAGATTTCCAAGGACTGAATTGTGTCCAACGCTGCGCCATCTAAACAGGATCGTAAATGCTGTAGCTTCTCTAAGTTGTTGAGGTCGGGATTACTATCAATGATCGTTGCAAACATTGAAAAAAACGAGTCCCACTTTCCATATCCACCACTTAACGCAGGCAGTCTTAGTGGTGATAGTGCTGGAACTGGACGCATCTTAGAATGGTTGAGTGTGGAGCTAAATGGAATTTGAGCTATTCGGACTTTGACAGAACTAATAATTGAATAGCCATTATCAAATCATCAAAGTTCGTGAGCAGATTAGTATGCATTTCGCCAACGTCTAGCTTTTCCAGGCCGTCATGAGCCACATTAAACAATTGGCTGAGCTGGTTAATATGATCCAAGAGTACCGTAAAGTTGCTTTTACTTTGCTCGGTCAACGTGTCGGTCGTATACCGATTGCACTTTGAATTTGTAAAATGCCACTCGCTCATCGCGCACAGCAATACTACTGTTTTTAGTTGCCATGTCGCGCAAAAGATGTAAAGGAAAGGCGAATTACGGATAGAGATCAACTTAAGTATGTGTGTGCGTATGCAAATACTTGTAACGGCACACATTGTATTTGAGTATGTGTGTGTTGACCGTTGAGCAACCGTCACTGTATTACAAGAGAGGCGAAGAGAATGCAAAACGATGGTCCACAAACGAAAATAACACCAAATTGTGCAGTTCACTGCATAAGCATATGCATTTTTTGTGTTTGTATGTGTTCGCATATACGTACATGTGTATACACAGCCTGCACGCACATTAAAGATTTGAATGTATGAGCATGCACTGCTGAACGTTAATATCTTAAGTTGATCACTTTAGGTTATTTAATATTATTTATGTCCATTCATTTAATTTATAGGACGAAAATTGCCATACAAAATTAAATTTATAAATATGCAGCTGGTGATTTAACACGCACTGGTAATTGTTTTACGCGTACCACTGTGTTACGAACAGTGATAAAGAGAACGAGCTGATAGCGTGGCGGCGAACGAAAGCTGCACAGCTTAAGCAATCACGGCCTTTGCTTAAGTACATATAGATTTATAAATGTTAGTTTATGTAATTTATGATATGTATTTAATTTATGCGTGTCGTGCGATCAGTCGGATAACAATTGGTAATATTAATACATACTATTGTATGCAAGCGACCGAAGTGTCGTGCGATCAGCCAAGAATAACAGAGCACTCAGCAGCCACATGAACAGCCGCTTTTCCAATTGTTTTGCTCACTTTAAGCTGACCTCCCATCTGTGGTGCTTATGCTGCGCCCAACAATATTAACAAACAAACCATAATAAATTATTTTAACAAAAACTATAAAAGTGAGATTTACAAAGAACGCAATGATGGACACAATGAGAAACATGTTCTGCAATACATCAATTATTACATAGATGTTCTGTATAATCATTTAAGCAATATACTAGAAAGCAACACACTAGAAAGTATCCTGTTTACAAAATTAAATATTCCTAAATTCATAATATCATTCGAGGAAAAAGAGAAGATAACAGAAATGCTATGAAAAAAATGTAATAATTATAATAATAATAATTATGAAAGACTATTGTATACAAAACTAACTTAATTTCCTATATTAAAATTCCAATCTTTGAAATTGAAGAATACAAATTGTACACACCTCCCATTGCCATTAAGAGTAGCAGGATATATTGCATATAATAAGAATAATATTAATCCATTTAAAGAAAAATGTAACAAAATTAATAATTAATACATTTGTAAAAGTCCAGAAGTAACAATGAGCGACGTATTAGAGTTTGGAGATCGAGAACAAACCTGAGAAGGGTTCTAAGGGATTTATTTTTGTATTGAATAAAATGAATACAAAGGTAACTAAAAGTTGCGACAAATAGTTCGAAGTTAATGGATCTGCATTGCTAACATACAAGGATTTTCCAAATATTGAATAACGGAATAAATTATGACTTGGACCTTAATCTTGAAACTTAATCACTATTAGGAGTAGAATTCCTTGGTTTATGGTTATAAAAGTAAACAATACTATCAAAACACTAAATCTTCAAAGATTATATCTGGAAAATATTAAGAGCCAAAACCGAATTCCCATCATTAAAAGGATAACAGAAAAAAACATTTTATAATTTACACATGAATTGGAATATCGACCTGTGTAATTCTACTTGGCTTGGCAACCGTCATTTGACATTTTATTTATATACAATATATACCCTATTGTAGTGGCAGAATAAAACAGATTTATATTGAGAGTCAAAGAGACCATACCTTTTTTGTTCTTTAAGCTTAAGCAAAAATCTCCATCTAAAATCCTAACACAGTGGTGAAAACCACCAACAGCTCTAAGGAACCGACCAACCGACTTGTAATTCGCACGCCGACTACACCGTAGTTTATTTGGCAGCTGCGCTTGCGCTGCATTCTGGGCAGCACTATGAGAAATTAATTATTAAAAAACTGCAGTTCTAGTTGCACTTCCGTATTGAAATTTTCAAATGTAATTATATGCAAAATCTCAAATCCTTTCTATTTGAAGTATTTTTTTTTTAATTTTGAATATTTATCATCTGTATGTATCTCCAGCTTTTATGGCCTTTAAGTGCTCAAACAAGAAGTTAAAATACCGATAGAAAGAAAATAAAAATCAACTCGTACTGCGTATGGTATACAAGAATATATATTTAAATTTTCAAATATTCAGTTTTTGTGGTTTACGAGATAGCTGTGTTCATACGGACAGACGGATATGGCTAGATCCACTCAGGTATGCCTGTTACATACATTGTCACATACCCATTATACTCTAAATTCCATTTTCAATGGGTTCAAGGTATAAAAATAATAAGTCAATTTTTTAATTGTAGTTATCCAAGTACTCTTAAGGTATCCAAGTATTATTATTTTTAATAAAAAAAATAAAATAAAATTTATATTTATAATATTGTTTCATAAAACGATATTTCTAAACCAACACTTCCAGACAGTTAATAGGGTATATGGACTATGGCGAAAAGCAAAAAAAAATATTTTGGTTTTGTAACTGATTAAAATGTATTACAATCAGCACTTCAAATTATTATATTATATTACAGCATATTATTCAGACTACTATAATAACTCCATCGAGTTTATTTCCTACGTCTGGGTCCAACCCAGAGCCGCCTTTTCCCCTCTCAAGCCTTCCCCACGCAGTACGACATCATGCTCTGTGGGTTCGGTTCCACACAAGTGCCATCCCGGAAGCTTCCGAAACATTTAAGTTTCGGCTCCAAAGCAGACCTTACGATCGTCCGTTCAGCACCAGAAACGTTAAGTACAGATGTAAGTGGAGAAGCCTCCCTTCATATTCTGAAGACGTATCTTGACCATGCAGCACAAACGTCCTTTCAGCCAGCAAACACAAAGACAGCAAAAGCTGACTGAGCACCGTTTAGGCCAAGTACGAGTATTACTATATGGTCTACGAACGGTGGGCAGCACATTTCGGAAAGCTCATCGAACAGCTCTTGGCAGCAACGGTTAGGCCTTTAGTTACGATGACCTGTAGTCCGCGAGACTGCAATCTCCCGCGCTGTGACATAGAAATGTTTAAAATGGGTACCTTAAGGGACTTATACACACCAATGTATGTGCATAATCCAAACAATTCACCAGTGAAAAACATGTTCCACCTGACCTGACGTTTCGGGACAATTTCGCTTCGCAACGACCCCACCTCATCACTTCTTTCCATTCTAGACGCAAGTCCCCTGAACATACACCAACATTCACCTACCCACGTCCCATTAGGCGTCTTATTAGGAACCACCCTAGTGAATATATAGCACCTGGGGACCAACTATCCAGTCTGCGCGTTGAAAGATTGTAGATCTGAAGCATCCTTTATTTCCGAACGTATGTTCAATGCGATCAACGCGCCTTTCAGCTTGGTTTCAGCTCACGTATCTGGGTTTTACCACGCGGCCTCCGCATAAACAAAGGAGTTGTGCCATCTTCGGCTTACATTACATAGGTTGCATGTTGAGGCTTCGGCTTTTGTCATACCAAGCATATCAGGAAATGTACCCTCCTACTCCATCCAAAGAAATTTTCTAAGATATTTGACTAATATACCGTTGCCGGCAAACCAAACTACAGAAATTGACCTCATTTTAGCGGACATCATTCCGTCCATCTTCTTGGAATCGTCAAAGCTAATGTTTGTGGTACGTTCCTTGGGCAAGAAACTATCTTCCAGTGGTCCCCTATCCATTTCTAAACCAAAAGCAATATATTCATATGCAAATCAAATATGCGTAGGTCGACATTTCCTATCGGGAGGCCCGTCAATCCGATAACTGAGCCAGCAATCCACGGAAAGTCCATATCCTTGGTCAATCACATCCATAACCCGACCCGCTTGTAGAGAATTGAATTTAATTTTCCTTTTGCAAAATATTGCAAGAGGGGCAGCTGATCATCCAGATCAGCAGATCTGACCTAACGCTTAGAGGGAGCTTTCCGTCTTCATCTGAGAGCTTGCACTCGGCTCGAGTACCTGACTAGATATAAGCGGCTCTACAACTTTGTGAACGCAACTCTGCGGACCACAATTTATCACTTTTTGTATATTGACAAATATTAAATATACCTATAAGAGCTATGAAAGCTGAAAAGCGGGTGAACCTGGTAGAGATTTCAAGTGATTGGTTATAAGTAGAACAGCGTTTAGACCCAGAGATTAAGGAAATACTCCAATATTACTTGTTCGACAAAATAACCAAATATGTTCGAAAGTTCGATTACAATTCTAGCACCTTTGACAAATCAGTATCTGGGAAACACAGGTTGAACTTTATCCTATTCGAATCAAAATTCTTGGCAGGATAATCTTGGCGTGGTGCAGCTTCCGTTAAACTGCACAGTCAATCGTGAAACAGAGCCAAGTCCCTTGGAAATAGGCCTAGTTCCTCCATTTGAGACGGAATCAGAGATAGATTGAAACGGCGTCAGATCTCGTGCCTGTAGTGGTATGAAGTCCATTGCCAATTATGATAATGAACGCTTTGATAAAACCAAGGCTGTAGTTAGGTGGGGATGGGTTTCTTTTTGGGGGACTTTCAGTAGCACTCGTTGTTTTTAAGTAATTCAAGTTGGAATTGATTGCACCCAAGGCTGACAGATCCAGCATTCTAGGACTTTAGTACACAGGAGTGACATCTTGTGGAAATGGACTCTAGGGACAATGTTGACTCTGCCCCCGTCCCTTTAAAACCATGGCAGGCCTCCACATACGTTGGAACTCGTCGGATTTGGCAAAATCAAAGAGTCAGAAACGGTGTTTCAGAACTACACAAACTGCTGAATGTACTTGGACACTGCAGAAACTTTTGGAAAAATTAGAGGAAGAAGGATGTTAACACAGACAGAGAGCGGTAACCGTGACCGCGAGCAAGGAAGCAGTGGAAACACCCACTGCTCAAAAGAGGCAAGCTTCCAGCTCTCTAGAATCAAAATCTGGCAAAAAAAAATTGGAAAGAATTTATGACAGAAAGTCAGGCGGAAAGAACTTAGCTCCACAAAACACGAGACGACTGTCTCAGCCCAATGCACTACTCGTAGAATTCAGCAAAGGAGAGAAGCTGAAGCCGGAGTTTATTGGAAAACTAAAGTCTACAGTCAAGGAAACGTCCAAAGTAACTGAGCTGAAGCCAACGGCGACAGTAGAAATCCGAGACCTCGACTCACTGACAGTAGAGGCAGAAGTCGTAGAGGCAGTGCGTAAAGTCCTTGCGAATCCTTAATAAAACTCACTACTTCAAATAGCCGGGAACAAAATGGAGCTTTTGTCACTCTAGAAAACTACCTTATTAAAATAGGTTTTGTAAGGGCAAGAATGAGATTATGCCAAAATACTGTCAGGTGCTACCGGTGCTTTGGTGTAGAGCATCTACAGAAATGTAGTAGTAGTATTAGTAGTAGTAGTAATTAAATGTGGAGAAGCAGGTTATTTATTACAGACATGGAACGCAACCCAGTCGACCACAGCCTGGATCGCACAACCGCCCATGGTTGATTCGACTGGCAGACGGAAGCTGCACCCAAGTGGGCAAACTCCTGGAGGCGACAGTACACTTGGGGAGGCCAGAGGCGAGGATACCGTTGCTGATCCTGCCTGGAGCGAGAGCTACAACAAAATTATGAATATGCTTCGGGCTAATCTTCATCGTAGCAAAACTGCAGACGCAACTGTTGACTCAGCTCGTAGCGGAATAAGCAATCGACTTATGGGCCTTATCGTGCAATATATGGATACCTAGTATTAGCAAAACGCGACCACATGAGGGTAGACATTATGAGGAACCATATGAGAGCCCAGTTGCAAATATACAACTACATAGAGGTAGATATATATGTGGGCTCAGCTCCTGACAACAAATTCCATAACTGTTGGTGCAAGCCTCGCAACGACAAACGCGACACACACACACAGAAGTGGCTCTCTGTCGCATTCGGCTATTCAGCAATGAGCTCGTGTCGCACACACGGACGAGCCACGAACCGTTAGCCGAGATGACTGCATCAGCGATCGCTGCGCAGCCGCGTCCAAGCCAGACATGCAGTGCCGCCACGATACCGGGGCTTCGGCGGATAAAATGTTCTGGACGATCACACGATGGCACCGTTAAGTGGGCACGAGCAGCATAAGCAGGCCCCGGTCCGGCACGAAGCACGAAGCATAAGCCAATCGAAGTACAAAATATACCGCTCAAACTTAAACATAACCAAGACTTATTATTATCGCAGGTGCCTACAATTATAAATATTGTTGGCGCGAACACACATTCGACTGATCTCAGCCCGGCTGAGACTCGGGATAACCGAAGGTTCGTTACAACTTTCGTGGGTATATAACCTAAAAAAAGAGGAGGTGCTGCGATATGGCTGCGAGCTTGGCGTAAGCTTATCAGGCACACTCGACGCGATGCGGAGACAGTTCGACGAATGGGTGATGAGTACTGATGGGCGAATCCCATACTCATTCCGGATAGCCGAGCTCGCCAACTGCATGGCCGTATTTCGTCGACCAGAGAAGAACAGCCAAAGGCAGGAGGAGAAGAAGGTGGCGAGGAAACAGACGGCATTGTCAACATGGCGAGACTGAGCGAACCATCGACGAGTGCCGCCACGCGCCTACAGGATAGACGATAAATACTCTGGGCAGCCACCTCGACACCACAGCCTGAAAGGAGAACCCGGGGAGCGAATCCAACGGAATACCCTAAAGTGGCTAAGAATGTGCGAGAGTGGGGCTTCCGATTCGATGGAACAACGAAGCCACTGGACTTTTTGGAACAGGTGGAATGGTCGGCAGAGACATACGGCCTAGATCTGGACCAGGTCCCGAGAGCTATGCCGGAACTGCTGAAAGGTAAGGCGTTAAAATGGTACATAGCCAACAATAGACATTGGACGTCATGGTGGACCTTCGTCGCAAATTTTCAAGAGTATTTCTTACCACGAGATTATTTCGAACATTTGAAAGACGAAGTGACTCGGAGACGACAGGCTATGGGAGAGCCGTTTAAGGCACTACTGCCGCGTGTCTGGCCAAGAGGGCCACTGGGCAATAGAGTGCCGGAACTCCATGCTGGAGTTCTGTTGGTTATGTGGGCGGATCGGAATCAGAGCGCCTGCTTGTTGCCAGACGGGAAACGACCAGCGGCACCCGCCGTCCACGGGTGAGCGGGAATCGCACCGAGGAGGCCCCAGACGCCAGTAGGCGACATCTTCGACGAGGGTGCACAGCTTTCGGCGACGGTTGGAATCAGCTTTGTTAGTGAAAAACTAGCTAACAGGCTCGGTGACGTGGGCCGGTGGAGCACCACACGAAGGTTGATTCGACTGGCAGACGGAAGCTGCACCCAAGTGGGCAAACTCCTGGAGGCGACAGTACACTTGGGGAGGCGAGAGGCGAGGATACCGTTGCTGATCCTGCCTGGAGCGAGAGCTCAAGATATCTACAACTACAGCCTCCCCGTCCTACGTGTATACGCTGACGGAGCTGATGCTGCTCACCGATGAGTTCGAAGAGCTCGAAAAGGATTTAGAGAAGCTGCGCCAGCAAAATCAACCAAATCAGACGAGATTTATGGCCATGGACGACGCTGGGAGTTGTAGCATGTGAGGCACACACCAACCCAGTCAGGATACAGAAATGGTAATGCCCAGGACGCAAAGGGAAGGCCCGAGGACCCACGTCCAGAATCCAGCGACAGAATGCCATGTGTGTGACTTGGTGCTAAGCTGGAACTTCCTCGTCAGCATGGACATCAAATTGTAGTGCGACAAGCTGCAGCTGGAGATTGCGTCGAGGAATCCACAACATTGCGCACAACTGGATGACAGATGATTGTCGGTGGCAGTCGGCAGCACAAACTCAGGAGGTGAAAAAGGCGTCCGGAGAGCCACTCCACGAGGATGTGGAAGTGGAGGCGTTTCTGAAGAGAGATTTAGCAGCCTTCGACCACATCGAGGGAACCTCGAAGATCACCGAACATCGGATCACGATGTATGACGAGCGACCCATCAAACAGAGGTATTTCCTGAAGAATTCCAAATACAGGCCGAGATCAACGCGAAGGTGGATGAGCTGCTGGCGAAAGGCTGAATTGAGCCTTCGAAGAGCCTTAATAGCGCACCGATAGTCATGGTCAATAATAAGACCAGGAAATGGCTATTTTTATTTTAATTTTTTATGACAGGCACGGTTCATAACAAACTTGGATCTGAAGAACGGATACTGGCAGATCCCAATGGAGAAATCTAGCCGGCCACAGTCGGCATTTACAGTTCCAGGAAAGGGACTGTTTCAACGGAAAATAATGCCATTTGGACTCCATTCGGCTCCACCAACATTCCAGAGGGCATTGGATCGTGTCATTGTTCCAGATATGATGCCGCATGCGTTTGCCTATTTGCATGACATTATAGTGCGCGAGGTATTTCGACGACTACTAGCAGCGAAATTGCAAAATTAATATTGACAAGTGCGATTTTTTCAAGAAGGAACTTAAATACCTGGGACACAGAGTGACGGAGAGTGGAATCCGAACCGACCTAGAAAAAGTAGCGGTAATCGCAGAATTGGGGGCGCTGCCACGAGCTCGGCCTATTCAAGAAAAAGATGGAGCCCACTACGGAAGAGAAACTGTAAGCAGCGGCCGGCGCCCCGAACTACGGGGCCGGTAAGGTTCACCCGGCCGATCCTCGCCTGGTGACCATCGATTTTGCTGGAGCTGCAGGCGGACGAGGAGAAGGGCGGGTAACCGAACCGGCGTCGGAGCGTCGGGCACGCCGGCACGTGGTGCGTCGACTCCAGTGCGCCTCCCGTTCCATCTCAGGAAGACAGTAAGGAGGTTAAGGCGGCACCCGGCCTACGTGACGGTGTGGACGTCGCCAGAAATGGAGGAGCCAACGCCATCACCGGGATCCTGGGCACCGGCAAGCTCGGTGAGCAGCGGGGACAGCGGAACGCGCGGCTGATGGGCGACGACCCAGTCCGATGACGAGGTGTGGACACCGCCAGCCTCGTCATGCGTGCCGGACTGGTACCACCCATACCGCAGCCAGGAAATGGACATTGGCGAGGCCATTGTTGTCCCCGAGTCGGAGGACGAAGAACGAAGAGGAGCGGAAGCGGCAGAGGAGTGCGACTGTTCGTCATCTCGTCGGACTCAGAAGGAGAGTCGGGACCGGAACCACCGAAGGTCGCGTGGCGACAAAAGTCCCGGGTTCGCGATGGCTTCGTATGCCACGAACTACACGTGGAGGTATGCTGGCGAGAGGTGGTTAAGGCATGGCCGCCCGGCTTTTCGCTGGAGGAGCAGCCGCAGCAGCATCAGCCTCAGCAGCAAAAGCAGGACAAAGAGGAGTGGAGGCCGATAAAACTGCCACCGTCAGGCCGCCCGACGCTGCAACGGTAGCAGGTACAGAAATGCTGCAAACAACGCAAAAGTGAGTCGGGCGCTTAAATGCGTTACTGCACTGCTTGCAATCGGACGCTTACGATTCAAAACAGAAGCCATCGTGTTTTCCCGAAGGAAGAGGGGAGTGAGAAGAGCAATATAATGGGCCGGGGAATTATATATATATTTAGGCAAATATATATAAGGGCCCAGCCCCTCACAGCAAACTCCATAATGGTTTTAGTAAACACCGCTACGACGAACGCGACACACACACACAGGAGTGGCTCTCTGTCGCACTCGGCTATTTAGCAATGGGCTCGTGTCGCACATACAGATGAACAACGAACCGTTAGCCGAAGTGCGTCATCTATCGCTGCTCAGCCGTGCATACTCCAGACATACAAAGGCGCCACGATAACGGGGCTTCGGCGAATGGAATGCTCTAAACAATCACACGATGGCATCGTTAAGTAGACACGAGCACCATAAGCAGGCCCTGTTCCAGCACGAAGCAGGGCCTGCCGCTGGCATATAAAAGGGAAATGCAGCTGACGGCGGGGGGATAACAAAAATATCAGTGAAAATAGAAATACGTAAAATTGCATGTCCAAGCGCAAAGTGCCAAGAAAAAACTGATTAGCGAAGGACATCGAAGGACAACGCAAGCACATCGAGGGATACGCAAGGAAATCGAGGGACCTGAAAGGACAACACAGGACATCACGCTCGAAGACTCTTCAGCAACAACTGCCACCATGACAGAAGATTGGTGGCCAGAATTAGCAGATAGGCTATTTACGGTGTAGCCGTGCGTACTCAGAGTGAGTACACTGTCTCTTGCGAATACTTAGGAGTGCTCGAGGGAATACAGCAGTAGGAGAGCCTGTATGAAATCTAAAATCATCATCATCAATGCGAACAAGTAAGAAAGCTCTAGTCGGGTCACAGCCCGACTACGAGATCCCCTGAACCAAGTCCGAGCTGTTGTTTTAAACAACTTAGCTTACATCTTTTATCTATACATATTACCGCTGCGCGCATATACACATGCACACATTTGTATACACAAGCACACATATACCATGCACACAGAAGCACGCGCGCCGATTACTGCGTAGTTGATTTGAATGTATGTGTGCACACGTACAGGCTGCTGCAGCGTGCTTTTACAATGTTTCCTTTAGTAACTTCTGTATTATTTAACGGATTTGAATGCAATTTTCTGCATTGAATGCTATTAATTTATTGAAAATACAGTTTTCACTAAAAAATTTGAAAAAATTAAATTGTGGCTTTGATAATTTTTTTTTTTTATAATTTTTTTTTGTGACATGTGGAGCCGGTATCCAAAATATGAAAAAATAGAAAATGTATTTTATTTATAGAAAGCTAAAAACAAAATTTGGTAGCTGTAGCTAAAAATATGTAAAAGATATGGTCAAAAAACTGAATCTTGATAACGTTTTAAATCGATAACATTGAAACGCAAAAATTTATCGAATATCTAAAACAAACTCGATATTTTCGCTGTATACACAGACCATCATGCAAAATTTGAGATCGACGCGTTCATACATACGGACAGACGGACAGACGGACAGACGGACAGACGGACGGACGGACGGACAGACAGACGGACAGGGCTAAATCGACTCAGCTCGTCACCCTGATCAAGAATATATATACTTTGTGGGGTCTGCCACGCCTCCTTCTGCCTATTACATACTTTTTGCAAAACCATTATACCCGGATTTCCCATTTTCAATGGGTTCAGGGTATAAAAACATCTTTGATCATTAATCCAGGTCTGGAAGTTCGCAAGAAATGAGCTCGGGTCAATACGTCTAAGTGCCTTGAATTAAGGACAGCAGTGATGAGGCAGACCAGTGTGCGCAGTTTATCATATGCCAGGATGGAAGGTCCAACAGCTCGGTAGAAGTAATGCTTGTCGCTGGACGTAGTTCCAGGACCGTAATTGCTACAAATGACAGAAATGTCATGGACTAGGCATTTGATGCGACGACCTGTCTTCCGTAGCTCGACTACAGTCGTCTCTTCCTTTCTTGCTTTTCCGATAAACTCTGAATCCTGATCTGAAGTCACCTTTGACGTCATCAGAACAGCTTTCTGACATCGATCCCCACCTTCAGAGACAACCCAACCAGGTGTCATCTTGATTTGACCCGCACACAGCAGCTCATAAAACAAGTTGGATCCAATAAACAAATCTATGCTCTGCGACTTGTAGAAAGTTTGATCAGCAAAAGTTATGGTATGTCTCAATTATTTGGATCCACATTGAATCTCGGTTTGGCTGTGATGTTGGCTGCATACTCAGACGCATGAGCTCGAAGAATTAGGTGAACTGGGTGTCCGTCAGTAGAAATCAGTAGAAATTGGTTGGCAAATCTGGCAAATCATCAGAGAATCCAGAAAGACACCACATGGAACGAAAATGTCAGACGAATTCCTGACCAAAACCACTGCGGTGGCTTGGAGCACAAAATCACGATTAAGGCGTCATTGAAAATGATGGTGTCTGATTTGATTGAGGTGCCAATCGCGATGGGCGATGAGCAGCTAAGGTGCAGTAACGTATAATGCTTGTCGTGATTGATGCTCAAGCTTTAGGCAGTTCAAGCATAGCTCAGCCTCCTGTGATTCCTATAGTCCAAGAGCAGAAGACATATTTGTAAATCTTGTGCAGTGGGATATGGTGTGCTCTACATCCCTTTACTCGTTGTTACCAGAGCTGATTTGGTTGGAATGCCTGGCTGTGGCTCATTTGCTTGCTCGTAGCGTAGCCTGCCATCGCAAATTCCATCGACTCTATATCCCGACAACGGTGCTCAAGAAATGCGGAGACTTCTTCATATGTCGGTATATGGTCTGCCATCTCAGACCTATCCAATTTCTCCTCCCACTTAGCTTGCGATGCCATAACGAGCCTTTGCACCAGCACTTGTGCTATCAAAGCGCTTACTATCTGCTCGGTGGTACCCAGGCTGCCGAGCGAACGTATATTCACATTAAATTTTTCAGACAGCTCTCGCAACTTGCTGATAGATCTATTTTCTACCTTCCACAGCCCCAAGATCTCAGTGACGTGTGCCTGATATGTTAAACGTTGGTTATCATATCGTTTTTGTAATAAATGTATTGCCTTGGCATAGTTATAGTGGGAGATTTCCAAGGACTGAATTGTGTCCAACGCTGCGCCATCTAAACAGGATCGTAAATGCTGTAGCTTCTCTAAGTTGTTGAGGTCGGGATTATTATCAATGATCGTTGCAAACATTGAAAAAAAACGAGTCCCACTTTCCATATCACCACTTAACGCAGGCAGTCTTAGTGGTGATAGTGCTGGAACTGGACGCATCTTAGAATGGTTGAGTGTGGAGCTAAATGGAATTTGAGCTGTTCGGACTTTGACAGAACTAATGATTGAATAGCCATCATCAAATCATCAAAGTTCGTGAACAGATTAGTATGCATTTCGCCAACGTCTAGCTCTTCCAGGCCGTCATGAGCCACATTAAACAATTGGCTGAGCTGGCTAATATGATCCAAGAGTTCCGTAAAGTTGCTTTTACTTTGCTCGGTCAACGTGTCGGTCGTATACCGATTGCACTTTGAATTTGTAAAATGCCACTCGCTCATCGCGCACAGAAATACTACTGTTTTTAGTTGCCATGTCGCGCAAAAGATGTAAAGGAAATGCGAATTACGGATAGAGATCACGTGATACTGTTTCTCAGAAACTTAAGTATGTCTGTGCGTATGCAAATACTTGTAACGGCACACCTTGTATTTGAGTATGTGTGTGTTGACCGTTGAGCGACCGTCACTGTATAACAAGAGAGGCGAAGAGAATGCAAAACGATGGTCCACAAACGAAAATAACACCAAATTGTGCACTGCATAAGCATATGCATTTTTTTGTGTTTGTATGTGTTCGCATATACGTACATGTGTATACACAGCCTGCACGCACATTAAAGATTTGAATGTATGAGCATGCACTGCTGAACGTTAATATCTTAAGTTGATCACTTTAGGTTATTCAATATTATTTATGTCCATTCATTTAATTTATATGACGAAAATTGCCATATAAAATTAATTTTATAAATATGCAGCTGGTGATTTAACACGCACTGATAATTGTTTTACGCGTACCACTGTGTTACGAACAGTGATAAAGAGAACGAACTAATAGCATGGCAGCGAACGAAAGCTGCACAGCTTAAGCAATCACGGCCTTTGCTTAAGTACAAATAGAATTATAAATGTTAGTTTATGTAATTTATGATATGTATTTAATTTATGCGTGTCGTGCGATCAGTCGGATAACAATTGGTAATATTAATACATACATATTGTATGCAAGCGACCGAAGTGTCGTGCGATCAGCCAAGAATAATAAAGCACTCAACAATTAATTAACAATTGAGAGCAAGCGACCAATTTTCGTGCTGTCCGCTACAGATGAATAAATAGACTGATATTTGTTGGCTTAACAATGCGGCTTCACTGAGAGCGCGAATTAGGTCGAAAGAGGGGATCATGACAGGCAGCAGCCACATGAACAGCCGCTTTTCCAATTAATTTCCTCACTTTAAAGCTGACCGCTCATCTGTGCTGGTAGTGCTGCGCCCAACAATATTAACAAAGAACAAACCACAATTAATTATTTTAATAAAAACTATAAAATTGAGATTTACAAAGAACACAATGATGGACACAATGAAATACATGTTCTACAATACTAAAAATACTGTGTATAAAATATAATAGCTATAATAATAATTGTGAAAGACTATTGTAAACAAAACTAATTTATTTTCCTATATTAAAATTCCAATCTTAGAAGTTGAATACAAATTTGTACACACCTCCCATTGCCATTAAGAGTAGCAGGATATATTGCATATAATAAGAATAATATAAAGCCATTTAAAGAAAAATGTAACAAAATTCATAATTAATACATTTGTAAAAGTTGAGATGTCAATACATTTGTAAAAGTTAAGGTAGCAAGGCACCTCGTGGGACATAAGATGATTAGAGGGAATAGTGGGTGGAGAAATAACTATGAGCCACGTATTAGAGTTTGGAGATCGAGAACAAACCTGAGAAGGGTTCTAAGGGATTTATTTTTGTATTAAATGAAATGAATACAAAGGCACCTCCAAGTTACGACATAGTTCGAAATTAATGGATCTGCATTGCTAACCTACAAGGATTTCCCAATATTGAATAACGGACTAAATTATGATGACTTGGAACTTAATCTTGAAACTTAATCACTATTAGGAGTACAATACCTTGGTTTATGGTTATAAAAGTAAACAATCGAAACACTAAATCTTCAAAGATTACATCTGGAAAATATAAAGAACCAGAACCGAATTCCCATCATTAAAAGGATAACAGAAAAAACCATTTAATAACAATTTACACATGAATTGGAATATCGCCCTGTGTAATTCTACTTATAATATATATAAACTAGAGGGATGGGCTAAGTTCGGCCATACCAAAGTTTGATACCCTTGCAATTGTAAAGAATATAAATATAGTTTTCACTGATTTTATATAATTTTTAGTCAATCTATTGAGCAGGGCAACAGTAACCAATATATCAAATTTTGAAGCTATACCTATAAAACTTTCGAAGATATAGCTTAATCCGATTTGCCACGCCCCAAAGAGGCGGATATATATAATTTTTCACAATTTTATCGAAACGGTCAAGTTTAACGTCTTATGTTAATTTTTAGAAAATTGTAGACTATAGTTTTTTCTGATTTGAGACTAGGCGTAGATATATATTCTATTAATTTTTATCGGTGGCTATTACAAATATATGTTTTAAGTTTTAAGTCTCTGCCTTTAACAGCATCCAAAGTATTGGAGGATTTATGTTAAGCACTATATAGACTTTCCCGATTTGCCACTCCCAAAGTCTATATCTTTTTGTATAAGGGTGCAATTCAGGAGTATATATTCCAAATTTCAATTCTCTGAGTTTATTAACGTCGAAGTTATCTCGCTAAAACATTTCTTAATTCTTAGTTATCCGATTCGGATGATTCCGAAATATACAATGCCTGCAGCAGATTGGAACTTATGGGCAAATTTTCAGCTCTGTAGATCTTATAGTCTTGGAGGAGATTGCGTGGATCCAGACAGACGGACACACGGACAGTCAGACAGACGCACATGGCTATATCTACTCAGCTCGTCTTGCTGATAAAGAAAGTATTGGGTCGAGCACTAAGTAATATCGTTTTTTTAGTGCAATTCAAACACTTTTTTTCTATTAATAAAACATTTTATGAAATTATGTATTCTCCATTTTGATCCCTTTTGCCATCTTTCGGGCAAGAGATTGATTCCACGCTCGTAAAATTTTTTATTCCTGCTGGCAAAGAACTGGTTCAGTGGTTTTTGACGTCCTGATGAGGTGAAGGTTGTACCATCCAAAAAATTCAGCAGAGACCGGAACAAGTAATAATCCGAAGGTGCCAAGCCTGGCCAAGGTACCAAGAATGTGGTAGGTGTGGTAGCACATCCTATTCAAGCTGCAATATCTTTTCGCGATTCATCAAACTTGTATGACGTCTCGCATTATCCTGGTGGAACACTATACCTTTTCTATTGACCAATTCTGGTCTCTTTTCTTTATCATCATTATCATTCTTTATCATTCTTTAGAATCACTTAATTTGTCCGGCTGATTACAATAAACTTCAAAATTAATCGTTATGTTGTCCTAAAAGTGGTTTGAGCTGGTTCAGCCTTTTTAGACCATGATCTCCTGAATGGTCGCGTTAGACAGATCTCATCTTTCTGCAATCTCTCGAGTTGTTATTCTACGACTTGCACCAACCAACAATATTATTTTGTGCATCCTCTAGATTGAAATTGCCGGAACGAAATTTTGCAAACCATTTTTGGCGTTCGGTACATACATCTTCTCCGTACACATCATATAATTTTGCCTTGTTTGAACTGCATTTTTGCTCTTTTGATAGTAGAGCAGTAAAATATGCCGCAAATGTTGTTTTTGATCTTCGATAGGGCACCAAATTAAAAATATTTCACAAAATCCAACAAATTTTTTTGCAAATAAGCCTGACCATATCAGTTGTTGAAATTTAAAGCGGTAAAGCGGTTAAGCGCGAAGTTGACTGCGAAAAAATTCAATAAGTTTAGCATTTTGTCATGAAACGAAAATACTTAGTGAACGAGCCAATATATACTTTATATGGCCGGAGATGCTTCCCTCTTTGCGTTGGAAACTTCTGATATAAATTAATATACCCTTTTTGCAAGGGTATAAAAAGGAGGGCGAACTCTCAAACAGAAAACATTAGCTTGAGTTGTTAAAAACAACAGGAAAAATTAAAATTTTAACATAGTTGGAGCCTCCGTCGCTACGCACAAGCGAAGATAATTTTCGTTACCGACTCGGAGGACGTGGAGGAGCTGGAGACGAGAAGAAATGCGGAAGCGGCTGAGGAGTCCGAAGTGATCGTCAAAGTCGAGGCTGAGCGGTGCCTTCATATGCTACGAGGTGAACATGGAGGTGTGCTGGCGGGAGGCGGTAGAGTCATGGCCGCCCATTTAATGTTTGATAAATGCAAGACTGAAAGTAGTAAGGACTTTGGAAAACAATAACATTCATTAATGATAACTCTATTATAAATGTTTCTAAATCTTCTCGACTGCCTGTTCCGGAAGATAACCACCATCCAGCAATACAGTTAGATTTGTCTACAGGGTTTTCACCTATTTTTGCTTTTTCGTAATTTTAAATTACTTACAGGCTTTATAAATGACACTGATTTGTCCATTTTACATGACTCGGTTGACATCAACTTTGGATCCATTTTTTTAAAACACTTTAAATCCTATGTTAGATGTTTTTGTGCATACATGCACTGTACCATCGTCAAACTAAGCCCTTATTTAAAAAATATTAAATCTACATAAATAAAAAGATTTTTAAAAAACGGGTGCGAATATTGTCCATATAGTATAGTCAAAATTCCACCTTCTTTATTGTTGTTTATTTGTTATGAGAACTGTTTAATTTGATGCAAAAGTAAATTTGTTCGGGACCCTAAACAACTTTATTCCTTTAACTAAACTCGAAGCGTAAATCATCTTATTTGCCAAGCACATTATTTCATGGGTTGGCTGAAGCTAGGAGGTATCTGAGGTAGGTGAGGTATCTGGTCTCTTTGCTAATTTTTTCCATTCCACTTATTCTGCTGTTAACCCATATAATATGGGTTACCCATATATATATATTTCGCAATCCAATTCTATTATTTCTCCTACAGTGAGCCTTGATTCAATTTTATCTGCTTTTTCGTTGGCTTTGTAAATTATAAATTTGAATTATAAGTCACTTTGTTGCAGTTAATTCTTTTTTAAATGTTAACACTGTGTGCAAGTGACCAAAGTGTCGAGCGATCAGCAAATAATAATATAGAACTCAATAATTAGTTAAACAAATGCGAGCAAGCGACCAAGGTGTCGTGCTGTCCGCCAAAGATGAATATTAAGATAATGCGAGCAAGCTACCAAATCTCGAGCTATCCGCCACAGATCAATTAATAGACTACAATATATGCCGGCTTAGCAGTGTGGATGCACTGAGAGAGCGATTCAGGATGGAATAGGGGAGCGTGAAAGGCAGCGAATAGCTTAAGAGCGAGCAGGATGTCATCCTTTCCAGGAATCAGCTAGATCAGTCTTGCCAATGGCCATTTTAGCGGTTGATCGTCAACCCAGGTTGAAAAGTTCGCCATTTCGATCGCTGTTGAAGAAGAATCAAACACTCCCTTTTCCAGCGTGACCAGAAGACCTGCTGAAGGTAGCTTACGCGTTGTCAGCCATCCAATCGGTTGAAGTTTAGCTTTGTTATATCAGGCTCACTGAAAGGTGCAGGAGGGCCACCATTCAAGAAATAAGCTGGGGTCAACACGTGTAAGTCTGCTGGATTTTCTGAATTTGAAGGCCTTGAATTAATGACAGTAGTGATGTGGCAGACAAGTGTTCTCAGTTCATCATATGTCTGTAGCGATGGCCGATGAACATAAATATAAAGAAATGTTTACATTAATATGATAGCTCATGCACTCAGCAGGTTTTTGGTTGACTATATTAGTTAGACATTTATTTTTTTCCTTCTTTTTATTACTACTAGAATAAATGTCGTTATTTAGTTTATAAAATGTATCACCATTATTCTCGTGAAGCCATTCTCCGATCTTATTAGGATAACTATTTATTTTATATTTGGGTAGGTCTTGAATGATTCTAGAAATGTGTGTATTATGTGTCTTAAAAAATTAATACTTCATTCGTGTCGCTTTTTAACCATGCTGATGTTTTAATGTTCATAATATTTTTTTGATTAATGTTTATTAAATCGTCATTTAAGTAATTTTTGGTTGAAAATTCCTAGTCTAGTCAACTGTCATACCATCTCAATGTCTTCTATGTATTCCATAAAGATTTTAATGTTGAATATGATATAATATCTATCATTTTTATTCTTTCTAATTGATCGTTAATATTATTCATCTCATTTATAAGTTCATTAATTGGTTTAATAACTAAATTTAAATTGTTAATTTGCTAATGTCAGTAGTTGTTCAATTTCTTCCCTATATTCTTCTTCTAGTGTTTCGAATAAATATTTGAACGATTTTCCGATAAAATTTATTAGTCCTCTCTTATTTCTCTTTGTTATTCTTAGTCCTGTTATTTGTCTTTCTAGTTTTTCTAATAAGTAGTTAATTTGTAGTATCATTTTGAACTGTTCAAATAGAATAAAACAACAATGTTTGTCAAATTAACAGAGAAGCAATGGTTTTCGAAAGCACTTGGTATCTCTATTGTACCAGTTTCAAATAACAAATAACCTTGAATAGTTACAATTGGTGTTATTTCTGTCATTTGGGAATTAGTCGGTTGTAAACTTGAACACAATAGAGTTGTTGTAATCGTCAGTAGAATCATCATTCAGGTCACGCCTGGGGAATGTATTTATTTTCGTTAATTTTTTTTTTCTTTTTAAATTTACTTCTGTGATGTATGAGTTTTCTGCCTCTATTTTGCTCTTCATAATGTTTACTATCAATTTGTTCAATGTTACCCGTTATTTTAAAAGGATTTGCTATTTTTAACCTTGCATCTGGCATCTTTTTAAATCGGGTATCAATTTCGAATTCTTTTCGTTTTTTATTACTTTTATTAATATTCAATTCCTTTCTTTGATATCTTCGATATCATCAGCTGTGTTAATAATTCTAAATTTTTCATTAATGGTTTTATGTAACCTTTCAACATCTGCAATGACTGTTTTACTTATTGTGATTTCTATTTTTATATCTTCGTTTTCTGGCCATTGTTTTATTGCTAGGCTCGTAAATGCTGAATCTTTGTCTGCTTTTATATTCCTAAAAATTTTAAGTAAAGCTCCTTTAGTTTCTAACCAATCTTTACTTTTTACTTCTAGCGTTGCAAATTTTGAATATACATCTATGCAAGATAAATATGTTTTGTTTTGTATTGTATAAAAATCAATAACATATTTCTCTCTTATGTTAAGTAATTCTAGTGTGACCTCTAATGGAAGGTTCATAGGTCTATGTTCTGCTTTGCTAACATTGCAAATTTGACATTCATTTATAATATTTTGTATTATTTAGGAAAATCTTGGATAGTAAAATTTTTGTTTAAATTCTGCTTCGATTTTATTAATTTATGAATGTAGAGTATCTTTATGAAGGTTTAGTATTATTTATTTAACTTCTGCATAAGTTTGAATGTCTTGAAAAAATTTTGAAGCTTCCATGGTTTTTATTTTGGAGTTAATTAAGTATATATTCTCTTTGGAATATTCTAAAGTCATTCTCGTCTTCTAAGTAGAATACGTTGTTTTGTTTACAAAAATGGTTTATTATTATGTTCGTTGCTAATTGAGGGGTCATTTCTTTGTTTTCTATATTTATTCGACTTTTAGTGAAATATGGTGTCGTATATTCGTGATCTCTATTATGTTTAATGAATTTTATTTGTCTGTCGAAGTAATTCAATGGTTTTTCGGTTATTCGTATATGGTCATATCTATCTTCTTGTGCACTATGTATTGTCGCCATAGTTGTTTCGTTATCTAGTATTAGTACTTCGTCGTCGTTTATATTCTTTGCCTTTTATATACCTAATGTTAAAATCGTATTCGCTAAGCTTTATCTTCCACCTTTCTAATTTCAAACTTTCTTCCATATAAGTCGGGTCTAAAGTATTTTTAAGCCTATACAATAGCTTATAATTCTTTTTCTATCATACTGTAATTTTCTTCATGATTGTTTAGAGTGCGACTAGCGAAACAAATTGGTTTCCCTTCTTGGGAAAGGACGGCTCCTAATGCTACGTTACTAGCATCTGTAGAACCTTTAAATTCTTTTTTAAAGTCAGGGTATATTAAAATTGCGTCTTTAGTTATAGAAATTTTAATTTCTCAAATGATTGTTTACAAAAAACATCTTTTGTTTTAATTGTGGAATTTATCTTTAGGCCTAACGTTACAGGTTTAGCGATATGTGGAAAACTAGGGTTAAATTTTCCATAAAATCCACAAAGGCGTAAGAATGATTTAATTTGGGTTCTGGTTGTAGGATCGAAAGTTTGTCAATATCTGATATTTTTTTAAGTTTGGCTTAATACCTTATACCTAAAGATTCGGTTTCTTTCTTCCTGAACTCACATTTGTCTAACTGCAATTTTAAATTAGCTTCCCTAAGCTTTTCAAATACTTTTTTTAATGACTCAATATGCTCATCGATTGATTTTGAGAATATAATAATGTCATCTAAGTAGACCAACCAATGTTTATTAACTAGTTCCCTTAGTACATTATTCATGCACCTTTTGAAGGTTGCAGGGACATTTTTCAGTCCAAAGGGGATTCGAGAATATTCGTAATAGCCGGTCTTTGTTGAAAAAGCTGTTTTACTTATTGATGCTTCGTCCATTTCTATTTGCTGGAAACCTTTAGCTAAATCAATAGTTGTAAAATATTGGCATCTTCCAAGTTTTTCCAATATTTCTTCCATATTTGGAATTAGAAACTTGTCATTGATAGTAATTTCATTTAGTGATCTATAATCAATCACAAGCCTGAATTTCTTTTTACCTGATGCATCTGTTTTTTTTGGTACTACCCAAATTGGGCTACGATAGGGTGAACTACTATGTCTTATAATACCTAGTTCTAACATTTCATTTATCTGTTTTGAAACTTCTTCCTCAAAGGAATAAGGGTAGCTATAAGGCTTTTTGTACTCAATTTCCATTTTTTGTTGTACGCTATTTCCGTCTTTAGACTCTGTTCCCAAAGGGAAAAAGAGTCTATTGGATTTGTGCAATGTCCGTTTTGTTTTCTGTCCGTCTGTCTGTCCGTCTGTCCGTCTGTCTGTATGAACGCGCAGCATTTGGACACTATAGAAGCTAGAGACTTGCAATTTCGAATATATACTCGTGTGTATCCGCGTCAAATCAAGTTAGAGTATTTTTCCGATACACCCACAGGGGGCGTGGCAAATCGGGAAATGCTATATCTATTAAGACTAAAACGCTGTTATTTTCGTCAGTATTGCAGTCTAAGAAATGGAATTTAGAATAAATATTCGTGTACACCACGCGGACGTTTTAAGATATAGTTTATATATCTACGCCCATTGCGGGCGTGGCAAATCGGATAAAACTATATCTTCTACAGTTTTGAAGCTAGAGCATCCAAATTTGACATGTGGGTTACTGTTGATCTTCTTATAAGTTAGATAAAAAAGATATATACCCACGCCCCTGGGGGCGTGCCAAATCGGGAATATATATATATCGATTTGTATAAATCCTATATTATTTTGAGCGTTATAAGAGCTAGAGACTTGAAATTTCGAGTACATATGCAGGTAGATCATTCGGAATCAAAAATATATATTTTAGATATTCACGCCCATTGAGGACGTGGCAAATCGGATAAAACTGTATCTCCTACAGTTTTGGAGCTAGAGCGTCCAAATTTCATGTGGGATACTATTGACCTCCTCTTACGATAAATCAAAAGTTATGTATCCACGTCCTCTGGGGGCGTGCCAAATCGGGAATATATATATAGCGATTTGTATAAATCCTATAATATTTTGAACGTTATAAGTGCTAGAGACTTGAAATTTGGAACTTGGAATTTGAAACTTGGAATATATATACTAGTATCCTACCTCTACCAAAAAAATATGTTATATATATCTACGCCCAATTGGGGCTTGGCAAATAGGGTAAAACTGTATCTCCTACAGTCTTAGACGTAGAGCATTTAAATTTGACATGTGGGTTACTGTTCATGAAATTTAAATTTACGAAAAAAAAAAATAATAATAATAATCATAATGTAATCCACCGTAAAACAAATTCTAGTTGACCTATGTGGGGATTAAACCAGGGTCTTCGCTATGAAAGAGACACCGTGGATATTATCATTTAATAAAATGTTTTTTTTTTTTATATTTTTCATAATTTCTGTGTTACTTAATGGATTTTGATAAAATTTTCAGCATAAATACTTTTATCTTATTAAAAATACGGGTTTACCTACAAAATTAAAAAAAAATTACAATGTGGCTTTTTTGTAACTGAACCTATATTAAATTGATTTTGTGAAATGTGGAGCCGGTATCCAAAATATATAAAAACCAAAATAGTATTTATTTTAAAAAAGGTATATGTAAAATTTGATGACTGTAGCTAAATTGATGTAAAAGACATGCTCAAAAAAGGAATCTCGCGTTCAAACATACGGACTGACGGACGGACGGTCTACATATTTATTGAGCCTACACACCTTTACAGGAACAGAGTCTGACGAAGTCGGTGGCGCCCGACTGAAACGTTCTTACTTGTTTTTAACTGGTGGTTTGGTCTGACCCTGTGGTTGTCCATATTGTTGGTAAGTCTGATTAGTCTGATTACCCTTGTATTTACTTTGATCGGACTGCTCTTGGTATTATTTCTTGTAATATCCTGTATTAGTCTGTCCTTGATTATTATTTTGAGTGTTGGGTTTTTGATTGTTATGGGTAGTATTTGAGTTAGAATTCGTAGATGGACCATTAAATTTTTGATTGTTTTTCGAGTAATTTTGATTTTTATTATAATTACTTTTGGAACTAGTTGCCTAGTTGACTAATCGAAATTAGTTACTTTTGGTTCACTTGTAAATAAACAAATTTTATTTAGCGTTGTTTCGTTTATAAGTTCTTTAGCGGATGCACTTTCGATTTCAGTTTACTTGGTTAGTCGTGTTTTGGAATAACTTTTTTTTTTAACTTTTACACGAACCGAATTTTATTCAAAATCGAGTTGACATCCTACCGGCTGCGCCATTAAAATTGCGAGTACTTGATTGAAAATAAAAAAAATTTATTTTATTTATTTTCTCCCGTTTATACAGTATTGCTTAAAGCTAAATATAATTTGTTTGCGGGTATGTTCACTTAGGTTCAAGACTGATGCCTCTTGCGTGGAACTCTCAAGAGTGAATTACAGATGTCGCTTATGCTCTAATTATCATAAATAAGAATGGCTTACGTGACTATTGAACAAAGTGACAAATTTGTTTATGCATTCGATTTGTTTCTGTATTGGACTTTGGCCGGTAGTTTTCCTACTGGTCAAGCCTTTATATTTATGTTCAAGTTAGGCCGAAATGTTTACATTAATATGATAGCTCATATGCTGATTTGGTACAGTGGTGCAAGTAATGCTTATTGTTATATGAATTACAGTGGGTAAAGATATTCAGTATGGTGTTGTGAATATGTTACTAATTATACAATGCTAATCCTTCCTGGGGTGATCGACGACTTAGTACTGAGATTATTTGAATGTATGAGCATGCACTGCTGAACGTTAATATCTTAAGTTGATCACTTTAGGTTATTCAATATTATTTATGTCCATTCATTTAATTTATATGACGAAAATTGCCATATAAAATTAAATTTATAAATATGCAGCTGGTGATTTAACACGCACTGATAATTGTTTTACGCGTACCACTGTGTTACGAACAGTGATAAAGAGAACGAACTAATAGCATGGCAGCGAACGAAAGCTGCACAGCTTAAGCAATCACGGCCTTTGCTTAAGTACAAATAGAATTATAAATGTTAGTTTATGTAATTTATGATATGTATTTAATTTATGCTTGTCGTGCGGTCAGTCGGATAACAATTGGTAATATTAATACATACATATTGTATGCAAGCGACCGAAGTGTCGTGCGATCAGCCAAGAATAATAAAGCACTCAACAATTAATTAACAATTGAGAGCAAGCGACCAATTTTCGTGCTGTCCGCTACAGATGAATAAATAGACTGATATTTGTTGGCTTAACAATGCGGCTGCACTGAGAGCGCGAATTAGGTCGAAAGAGGGGATCATGACAGGCAGCAGCCACATGAACAGCCGCTTTTCCAATTAATTTCCTCATTTTAAAGCTGACCGCTCATCTGTGCTGGTAGTGCTGCGCCCAACAATATTAACAAAGAACAAACCACAATTAATTATTTTAATAAAAACTATAAAATTGAGATTTACAAAGAACACAATGATGGACACAATGAAATACATGTTCTACAATACTAAAAATACTGTGTATAAAATATAATAGCTATAATAATAATTGTGTAAGACTATTGTAAACAAAACTAACTTAATTTCCTATATTAAAATTCCAATCTTCGAAGTTGAATACAAATTTGTACACACCTCCCATTGCCATTAAGAGTAGCAGGATATATTGCATATAATAAGAATAATATAAAGCCATTTAAAGAAAAATGTAACAAAATTCATAATTAATACATTTGTAAAAGTTGAGATGTCAATACATTTGTAAAAGTTAAGGTAGCAAGGCACCTCGTGGGACATAAGATGATTAGAGGGAATAGTGGGTGGAGAAATAACTATGAGCCACGTATTAGAGTTTGGAGATCGAGAACAAACCTGAGAAGGGTTCTAAGGGATTTATTTTTGTATTAAATGAAATGAATACAAAGGCACCTCCAAGTTACGACATAGTTCGAAATTAATGGATCTGCATTGCTAACCTACAAGGATTTCCCAATATTGAATAACGGACTAAATTATGATGACTTGGAACTTAATCTTGAAACTTAATCACTATTAGGAGTACAATATCTTGGTTTATGGTTATAAAAGTAAACAATCGAAACACTAAATCTTCAAAGATTACATCTGGAAAATATAAAGAACCAGAACCGAATTCCCATCATTAAAAGGATAACAGAAACAAGTAAGAAAGCTCTAGTCGGGTCTCAGCCCGACTACGAGATCCCCTGAACCAAGTCCGAGCTGTTGTTTTAAACAACTTAGCTTAAATCTTTTATCTATACATATTACCTCTGCGCGCATATACACATGCACACATTTGTATACACAAGCACACATATACCATGCACACAGAAGCACGCGCCCCGATTACTGTGTAGTTCATTTGAATGTATGTGTGCACACGTACAGGCTGCTGCCGCGTGCTTTTACAATGTTTCCTTTAATAACTTCTGTATTACTTAACGGATTTGAATGCAATTTTCTGCATTGAGTGCTATTAATTTATTGAAAATACGGTTTTCACTTAAAAATTTAAAAAAAAAATTTGTGGCTTTGATAATTTTTTTTTTTAATAATTTTTTTTTGTAAAATGTGGAGCCGGTATCCAAAATAAAAAAAATAGAAAATGTATTTTATTTTCAAAAAGCTAAAAACAAAATTTGGTAGCTGTAGCTAAAAATATGTAAAAGATATGGTCAAAAAACTGAATCTTGATAACGTTTTAAATCGATATCATTGAAACGGAAAAATTTATCGAATATCTAAAACAAACTCGATATGCGCGCTGTATACACAGACCATCATGCAAAATTTGAAGTCTCTAGCTCTTATATGTTCTGAGATCGACGCGTTCATACATACGGACAGACGGACGGACGGACGGACGGACGGACAGACAGACGGACAGGGCCAAATCGACTCAGCTCGTCGCCCTGATCAAGAATATATATACTTTAAGGGGTCTGCCACGCCTCCTTCTGCCTGTTACATACTTTTTGCAAAACCATTATACCCTGATTTCCCATTTTCAATGGGTTCAGGGTATAAAAACCATTTAATAACAATTTACACATGAATTGGAATATCGCCCTGTGTAATTCTACTTATAATATATATAAACTAGAGGGATGGGCTAAGTTCGGCCATACCAAAGTTTGATACCCTTTCAATTGTAAAGAATATAAATATAGTTTTCACTGATTTTATATAATTTTTAGTCAATCTATTGAGCAGGGCAACAGTAACCAATATATCAAATTTTGAAGCTATACCTATAAAACTTTCGAAGATATAGCTTAATCCGATTTGCCACGCCCCAAAGAGGCGGATATATATAATTTTTCACAATTTTATCGAAACGGTCAAGTTTAACGTCTTATGTTAATTTTTAGAAAATTGTAGACTATAGTTTTTTCTGATTTGAGACTAGGCGTAGATATATATTCTATTAATTTTTATCGGTGGCTATTACAAATATATGTTTTAAGTTTTAAGTCTCTGCCTTTAACAGCATCCAAAGTATTGGAGGATTTATGTTAAGCACTATATAGACTTTCCCGATTTGCCACTCCCAAAGTCTATATCTTTTTGTATAAGGGTGCAATTCAGGAGTATATATTCCAAATTTCAATTCTCTGAGTTTATTAACGTCGAAGTTATCTCGCTAAAACATTTCTTAATTCTTAGTTATCCGATTCGGATGATTCCGAAATATACAATGCCTGCAGCAGATTGGAACTTATGGGCAAATTTTCAGCTCTGTAGATCTTATAGTCTTGGAGGAGATTGCGTGGATCCAGACAGACGGACAGACGGACACACGGACAGTCAGACAGACGCACATGGCTATATCTACTCAGCTCGTCTTGCTGATAAAGAAAGTATTGGGTCGAGCACTAAGTAATATCGTTTTTTTAGTGCAATTCAAACACTTTTTTTTCTATTAATAAAACATTTTATGAAATTATGTATTCTCCATTTTGATCCCTTTTGCCATCATTCGGGCAAGAGATTGATTCCACGCTCATAAAATTTTTTATTCCTGCTGGCAAAGAACTGGTTCAGTGGTTTTTGACGTCCTGATGAGGTGAAGGTTGTACCATCCAAAAAATTCAGCAGAGACCGGAACAAGTAATAATCCGAAGGTGCCAAGCCTGGCCAAGGTACCAAGAATGTGGTAGGTGTGGTAGCACATCCTATTCAAGCTGCAATATCTTTTCGCGATTCATCAAACTTGTATGACGTCTCGCATTATCCTGGTGGAACACTATACCTTTTCTATTGACCAATTCTGGTCTCTTTTCTTTATCATCATTATCATTCTTTATCATTCTTTAGAATCACTTAATTTGTCCGGCTGATTACAATAAACTTCAAAATTAATCGTTATGTTGTCCTAAAAGTGGTTTGAGCTGGTTCAGCCTTTTTAGACCATGATCTCCTGAATGGTCGCGTTAGACAGATCTCATCTTTCTGCAATCTCTCGAGTTGTTATTCTACGACTTGCACCAACCAACGATATTATTTTGTGCATCCTCTAGATTGAAATTGCCGGAACGAAATTTTGCAAACCATTTTTGGCGTTCGGTACATACATCTTCTCCGTACACATCATATAATTTTCGCCTTGTTTGAACTGCATTTTTGCTCTTTTGATAGTAGAGCAGTAAAATATGCCGCAAATGTTGTTTTTGATCTTCGATAGGGCACCAAATTAAAAATATTTCACAAAATCCAACAAATTTTTTTGCAAATAAGCCTGACCATATCAGTTGTTGAAATTTAAAGCGGTAAAGCGGTTAAGCGCGAAGTTGACTGCGAAAAAATTCAATAAGTTTAGCATTTTGTCATGAAACGAAAATACTTAGTGAACGAGCCAATATATACTTTATATGGCCGGAGATGCTTCCCTCTTTGCGTTGGAAACTTCTGATATAAATTAATATACCCTTTTTGCAAGGGTATAAAAAGGAGGGCGAACTCTCAAACAGAAAACATTAGCTTGAGTTGTTAAAAACAACAGGAAAAATTAAAATTTTAACATAGTTGGAGCCTCCGTCGCTACGCACAAGCGAAGATAATTTTCGTTACCGACTCGGAGGACGTGGAGGAGCTGGAGACGAGAAGAAATGCGGAAGCGGCTGAGGAGTCCGAAGTGATCGTCAAAGTCGAGGCTGAGCGGTGCCTTCATATGCTACGAGGTGAACATGGAGGTGTGCTGGCGGGAGGCGGTAGAGTCATGGCCGCCCATTTAATGTTTGATAAATGCAAGACTGAAAGTAGTAAGGACTTTGGAAAACAATAACATTCATTAATGATAACTCTATTATAAATGTTTCTAAATCTTCTCGACTGCCTGTTCCGGAAGATAACCACCATCCAGCAATACAGTTAGATTTGTCTACAGGGTTTTCACCTATTTTTGCTTTTTCGTAATTTTAAATTACTTACAGGCTTTATAAATGACACTGATTTGTCCATTTTACATGACTCGGTTGACATCAACTTTGGATCCATTTTTTTAAAACACTTTAAATCCTATGTTAGATGTTTTTGTGCATACATGCACTGTACCATCGTCAAACTAAGCCCTTATTTAAAAAATATTAAATCTACATAAATAAAAAGATTTTTAAAAAACGGGTGCGAATATTGTCCATATAGTATAGTCAAAATTCCACCTTCTTTATTGTTGTTTATTTGTTATGAGAACTGTTTAATTTGATGCAAAAGTAAATTTGTTCGGGACCCTAAACAACTTTATTCCTTTAACTAAACTCGAAGCGTAAATCATCTTATTTGCCAAGCACATTATTTCATGGGTTGGCTGAAGCTAGGAGGTATCTGAGGTAGGTGAGGTATCTGGTCTCTTTGCTAATTTTTTCCATTCCACTTATTCTGCTGTTAACCCATATAATATGGGTTACCCATATATATATATATTTCGCAATCCAATTCTATTATTTCTCCTACAGTGAGCCTTGATTCAATTTTATCTGCTTTTTCGTTGGCTTTGTAAATTATAAATTTGAATTATAAGTCACTTTGTTGCAGTTAATTCTTTTTTAAATGTTAACACTGTGTGCAAGTGACCAAAGTGTCGAGCGATCAGCAAATAATAATATAGAACTCAATAATTAGTTAAACAAATGCGAGCAAGCGACCAAGGTGTCGTGCTGTCCGCCAAAGATGAATATTAAGATAATGCGAGCAAGCTACCAAATCTCGAGCTATCCGCCACAGATCAATTAATAGACTACAATATATGCCGGCTTAGCAGTGTGGATGCACTGAGAGAGCGATTCAGGATGGAAGAGGGGAGCGTGAAAGGCAGCGAATAGCTTAAGAGCGAGCAGGATGTCATCCTTTCCAGGAATCAGCTAGATCAGTCTTGCCAATGGCCATTTTAGCGGTTGATCGTCAACCCAGGTTGAAAAGTTCGCCATTTCGATCGCTGTTGAAGAAGAATCAAACACTCCCTTTTCCAGCGTGACCAGAAGACCTGCTGAAGGTAGCTTACGCGTTGTCAGCCATCCAATCGGTTGAAGTTTAGCTTTGTTATATCAGGCTCACTGAAAGGTGCAGGAGGGCCACCATTCAAGAAATAAGCTGGGGTCAACACGTGTAAGTCTGCTGGATTTTCTGAATTTGAAGGCCTTGAATTAATGACAGTAGTGATGTGGCAGACAAGTGTTCTCAGTTCATCATATGTCTGTAGCGATGGCCGATGAACATAAATATAAAGAAATGTTTACATTAATATGATAGCTCATGCACTCAGCAGGTTTTTGGTTGACTATATTAGTTAGACATTTATTTTTTCCTTCTTTTTATTACTACTAGAATAAATGTCGTTATTTAGTTTATAAAATGTATCACCATTATTCTCGTGAAGCCATTCTCCGATCTTATTAGGATAACTATTTATTTTATATTTGGGTAGGTCTTGAATGATTCTAGAAATGTGTGTATTATGTGTCTTAAAAAATTAATACTTCATTCGTGTCGCTTTTTAACCATGCTGATGTTTTAATGTTCATAATATTTTTTTGATTAATGTTTATTAAATCGTCATTTAAGTAATTTTTGGTTGAAAATTCCTAGTCTAGTCAACTGTCATACCATCTCAATGTCTTCTATGTATTCCATAAAGATTTTAATGTTGAATATGATATAATATCTATCATTTTTATTCTTTCTAATTGATCGTTAATATTATTCATCTCATTTATAAGTTCATTAATTGGTTTAATAACTAAATTTAAATTGTTAATTTGCTAATGTCAGTAGTTGTTCAATTTCTTCCCTATATTCTTCTTCTAGTGTTTCGAATAAATATTTGAACGATTTTCCGATAAAATTTATTAGTCCTCTCTTATTTCTCTTTGTTATTCTTAGTCCTGTTATTTGTCTTTCTAGTTTTTCTAATAAGTAGTTAATTTGTAGTATCATTTTGAACTGTTCAAATAGAATAAAACAACAATGTTTGTCAAATTAACAGAGAAGCAATGGTTTTCGAAAGCACTTGGTATCTCTATTGTACCAGTTTCAAATAACAAATAACCTTGAATAGGTACAATTGGTGTTATTTCTGTCATTTGGGAATTAGTCGGTTGTAAACTTGAACACAATAGAGTTGTTGTAATCGTCAGTAGAATCATCATTCAGGTCACGCCTGGGGAATGTATTTATTTTCGTTAATTTTTTTTTCTTTTAAATTTACTTCTGTGATGTATGAGTTTTCTGCCTCTATTTTGCTCTTCATAATGTTTACTATCAATTTGTTCAATGTTACCCGTTATTTTAAAAGGATTTGCTATTTTTAACCTTGCATCTGGCATCTTTTTAAATCGGGTATCAATTTCGAATTCTTTTCGTTTTTTATTACTTTTATTAATATTCAATTCCTTTCTTTGATATCTTCGATATCATCAGCTGTGTTAATAATTCTAAATTTTTCATTAATGGTTTTATGTAACCTTTCAACATCTGCAATGACTGTTTTACTTATTGTGATTTCTATTTTTATATCTTCGTTTTCTGGCCATTGTTTTATTGCTAGGCTCGTAAATGCTGAATCTTTGTCTGCTTTTATATTCCTAAAAATTTTAAGTACAGCTCCTTTAGTTTCTAACCAATCTTTACTTTTTACTTCTAGCGTTGCAAATTTTGAATATACATCTATGCAAGATAAATATGTTTTGTTTTGTATTGTATAAAAATCAATAACATATTTCTCTCTTATGTTAAGTAATTCTAGTGTGACCTCTAATGGAAGGTTCATAGGTCTATGTTCTGCTTTGCTAACATTGCAAATTTGACATTCATTTATAATATTTTGTATTATTTAGGAAAATCTTGGATAGTAAAATTTTTGTTTAAATTCTGCTTCGAATTTATTAATTTATGAATGTAGAGTATCTTTATGAAGGTTTAGTATTATTTATTTAACTTCTGCATAAGTTTGAATGTCTTGAAAAATTTTGAAGCTTCCATGGTTTTTATTTTGGAGTTAATTAAGTATATATTCTCTTTGGAATATTCTAAAGTCATTCTCGTCTTCTAAGTAGAATACGTTGTTTTGTTTACAAAAATGGTTTATTATTATGTTCGTTGCTAATTGAGGGGTCATTTCTTTGTTTTCTATATTTATTCGACTTTTAGTGAAATATGGTGTCGTATATTCGTGATCTCTATTATGTTTAATGAATTTTATTTGTCTGTCGAAGTAATTCAATGGTTTTTCGGTTATTCGTATATGGTCATATCTATCTTCTTGTGCACTATGTATTGTCGCCATAGTTGTTTCGTTATCTAGTATTAGTACTTCGTCGTCGTTTATATTCTTTGCCTTTTATATACCTAATGTTAAAATCGTATTCGCTAATCTTTATCTTCCACCTTTCTAATTTCAAACTTTCTTCCATATAAGTCGGGTCTAAAGTATTTTTAAGCCTATACAATAGCTTATAATTCTTTTTCTATCATACTGTAATTTTCTTCATGATTGTTTAGAGTGCGACTAGCGAAACAAATTGGTTTCCCTTCTTGGGAAAGGACGGCTCCTAATGCTACGTTACTAGCATCTGTAGAACCTTTAAATTCTTTTTTAAAGTCAGGGTATATTAAAATTGCGTCTTTAGTTATAGAAATTTTAATTTCTCAAATGATTGTTTACAAAAAACATCTTTTGTTTTAATTGTGGAATTTATCTTTAGGCCTAACGTTACAGGTTTAGCGATATGTGGAAAACTAGGGATAAATTTTCCATAAAATCCACAAAGGCGTAAGAATGATTTAATTTGGGTTCTGGTTGTAGGATCGAAAGTTTGTCAATATCTGATATTTTTTAAGTTTGGCTTAATACCTTCTGTATTTATTATAAGCCCTAAAGATTCGGTTTCTTTCTTCCTGAACTCACATTTGTCTAACTGCAATTTTAAATTAGCTTCCCTAAGCTTTTCAAATACTTTTTTTAATGACTCAATATGCTCATCGATTGATTTTGAGAATATAATAATGTCATCTAAGTAGACCAACCAATGTTTATTAACTAGTTCCCTTAGTACATTATTCATGCACCTTTGGAAGGTTGCAGGGACATTTTTCAGTCCAAAGGGGATTCGAGAATATTCGTAATAGCCGGTCTTTGTTGAAAAAGCTGTTTTACTTATTGATGCTTCGTCCATTTCTATTTGCTGGAAACCTTTAGCTAAATCAATAGTTGTAAAATATTGGCATCTTCCAAGTTTTTCCAATATTTCTTCCATATTTGGAATTAGAAACTTGTCATTGATAGTAATTTCATTTAGTGATCTATAATCAATCACAAGCCTGAATTTCTTTTTACCTGATGCATCTGTTTTTTTTGGTACTACCCAAATTGGGCTACGATAGGGTGAACTACTATGTCTTATAATACCTAGTTCTAACATTTCATTTATCTGTTTTGAAACTTCTTCCTCAAAGGAATAAGGGTAGCTATAAGGCTTTTTGTACTCAATTTCCATTTTTTGTTGTACGCTATTTCCGTCTTTAGACTCTGTTCCCAAAGGGAAAACAAGTAAGAACGTTGCAGTCGGGCGCCACCGACTGCGTTAGACTCTGTTCCTGTTAAAGGTGTGTAGGCTCAATAAATATGTAGACCGTCCGTCCGTCTTTCCGTATGTTTGAATGCGAGATTATTGAGATTCCTTTTTTGAGCATGTCTTTTACATCAATTTAGCTACAGTCATACAATTTTGCTTTTTTAAAATAAAATACTATTTTGGTTTTTATTATATATTTTGGATACTGGCTCCACATTTCACAAAATCAATTTTATAAAAGTTCAGTTGCAAATAAAGCCACATTTAATTTTTTTAATTTTTAAGGTAAAACCGTATTTTTAATAAAATATAAGGATTTATGCAGAAAGTTTTATCAAAATCCATTAAGTAACATAGAAGTTATAAAAAAAAAAAAAAAAGATTTTAATAAATGATAATATCACGCGGCAGCGATGGGAATAGAACCTGGGTCACGCGCTTCGCATGCCACCGACTCTACCCACAACACCACGGCGTCTCTTGTGCCAAATTGAGTTTGGTGTGTTGATTTGGTTAAACAGACTTGCCCCAGTTAGGTCAACTAGAATTTGTTTTAATAAATATAAGGATTTATGCTGAAAATTTTATCAAATCCATTAAATAACATAGAAGTTATAAAAAAATAAAAAAAAAACATTTTATTAAATGATAATATCACGCGTCAGCGCTGGGAATCGAACCTAGGACTCGCGCTTCGCATGCCACCACTCTACCCACAACACCACGGCGTCTCTTGCGTGGCTATGTGCCAAACTGAGTTTGGAAGTGTTTTGATTTGGTTAAACAGACTTGCGTTGTGGTAGCGAAGACCCTGCTTCAATCCCCAGTAAGGTCAACTAGAATTTGTTTTACGGAGGCTTACATTATGATTATTATTATTTTTTTTTTTTCGTAAATTTTAATTTCATGAACAGTAACCCACATGTCAAATTTAAATGCTCTACGTCTAAGACTGTAGGAGATACAGTTTTACCCTATTTGCCACGCCCCAAATGGGCGTAGCTATATATAACATACATTTTTGGGTAGAGGTAGGATACTAGTATATATATTCCAAGTCCCAACTCTCTGACGGAAATATTGCCGAAATTATCACGGTTTTAGTAAAAGATATAGTAATTCCCGATTTGCCACGCCCCCAGAAGACGTGGATACATAACTTTTGACTTATCTTAAGAGGAGGTCAACAGTATCCCACATGCAAAATTTGGACGCTCTAGCTCCAAAACTGTAGGAGATACAGTTTTATCCGATTTGCCACGCCCTTAATGGGCGTAAATATCTATAATATATATTTTTGATTCCGAGTGATCTACTTGCACATGTATTCCAAATTTCAAGTCTCTAGCTCTTAATACGCTCAAAATATTATAAGATTTATACAAATCGCTATATATATATTCCCGATTTGGTACGCCCCCAGGGGGCGTGGGTATATAACTTTTTGATCTATAGTTTCCAAATGCTGCGCGTTCATACAGACAGACGGACAGACGGACAGACGGACAGACAGCAAGACGGACATTGCACAAATCCAATAGACTCTTTTTCCCTTTGGGAACAGAGTCTAAAGAGTCTATTGGATTTGTGCAATGTCCGTTTTGTTTTCTGTCCGTCTGTCTGTCCGTCTGTCCGTCTGTCTGTATGAACGCGCAGCATTTGGACACTATAGAAGCTAGAGACTTGCAATTTCGAATATATACTCGTGTGTATCCGCGTCAAATCAAGTTAGAGTATTTTTCCGATACACCCACAGGGGGCGTGGCAAATCGGGAAATGCTATATCTATTAAGACTAAAACGCTGTTATTTTCGTCAGTATTGCAGTCTAAGAAATGAAATTTAGAATAAATATTCGTGTACACCACGCGGACGTTTTAAGATATAGTTTATATATCTACGCCCATTGCGGGCGTGGCAAATCGGATAAAACTATATCTTCTACAGTTTTGAAGCTAGAGCATCCAAATTTGACATGTGGGTTACTGTTGATCTTCTTATAAGTTAGATAAAAAAGATATATACCCACGCCCCTGGGGGCGTGCCAAATCGGGAATATATATATCGATTTGTATAAATCCTATATTATTTTGAGCGTTATAAGAGCTAGAGACTTGAAATTTCGAGTACATATGCAGGTAGATCATTCGGAATCAAAAATATATATTTTAGATATTCACGCCCATTGAGGACGTGGCAAATCGGATAAAACTGTATCTCCTACAGTTTTGGAGCTAGAGCGTCCAAATTTCATGTGGGATACTGTTGACCTCCTCTTACGATAAATCAAAAGTTATGTATCCACGTCCTCTGGGGGCGTGCCAAATCGGGAATATATATATAGCGATTTGTATAAATCCTATAATATTTTGAACGTTATAAGTGCTAGAGACTTGAAATTTGGAACTTGGAATTTGAAACTTGGAATATATATACTAGTATCCTACCTCTACCAAAAAAATATGTTATATATATCTACGCCCATTTGGGGCTTGGCAAATAGGGTAAAACTGTATCTCCTACAGTCTTAGACGTAGAGCATTTAAATTTGACATGTGGGTTACTGTTCATGAAATTTAAATTTACGAAAAAAAAAATAATAATAATAATCATAATGTAATCCACCGTAAAACAAATTCTAGTTGACCTATGTGGGGATTAAACCAGGGTCTTCGCTATGAAAGAGACACCGTGGATATTATCATTTAATAAAATGTTTTTTTTTTTATATTTTTCATAATTTCTGTGTTACTTAATGGATTTTGATAAAATTTTCAGCATAAATACTTTTATCTTATTAAAAATACGGGTTTACCTACAAAATTAAAAAAAAATTACAATGTGGCTTTTTTGTAACTGAACCTATATTAAATTGATTTTGTGAAATGTGGAGCCGGTATCCAAAATATATAAAAACCAAAATAGTATTTATTTTAAAAAAGGTATATGTAAAATTTGATGACTGTAGCTAAATTGATGTAAAAGACATGCTCAAAAAAGGAATCTCGCGTTCAAACATACGGACTGACGGACGGACGGTCTACATATTTATTGAGCCTACACACCTTTACAGGAACAGAGTCTGACAAAGTCGGTGGCGCCCGACTGAAACGTTCTTACTTGTTTTTAACTGGTGGTTTTGGTCTGACCCTGTGGTTGTCCATATTGTTGGTAAGTCTGATTAGTCTGATTACCCTTGTATTTACTTTGATCGGACTGCTCTTGGTATTATTTCTTGTAATATCCTGTATTAGTCTGTCCTTGATTATTATTTTGAGTGTTGGGTTTTTGATTGTTATGGGTAGTATTTGAGTTAGAATTCGTAGATGGACCATTAAATTTTTGATTGTTTTTCGAGTAATTTTGATTTTTATTATAATTACTTTTGGAACTAGTTGCCTAGTTGACTAATCGAAATGAGTTACTTTTGGTTCACTTGTAAATAAACAAATTTTATTTAGCGTTGTTTCGTTTATAAGTTCTTTAGCGGATGCACTTTCGATTTCAGTTTACTTGGTTAGTCGTGTTTTGGAATAACTTTTTTTTTTAACTTTTACACGAACCGAATTTTATTCAAAATCGAGTTGACATCCTACCGGCTGCGCCATTAAAATTGCGAGTACTTGATTGAAAATAAAAAAAATTTATTTTATTTATTTTCTCCCGTTTATACAGTATTGCTTAAAGCTAAATATAATTTGTTTGCGGGTATGTTCACTTAGGTTCAAGACTGATGCCTCTTGCGTGGAACTCTCAAGAGTGAATTACAGATGTGGCTTATGCTCTAATTATCATAAATAAGAATGGCTTACGTGACTATTGAACAAAGTGACAAATTTGTTTATGCATTCGATTTGTTTCTGTATTGGACTTTGGCCGGTAGTTTTCCTACTGGTCAAGCCTTTATATTTATGTTCAAGTTAGGCCGAAATGTTTACATTAATATGATAGCTCATATGCTGATTTGGTACAGTGGTGCAAGTAATGCTTATTGTTATATGAATTACAGTGGGTAAAGATATTCAGTATGGTGTTGTGAATATGTTACTAATTATACAATGCTAATCCTTCCTGGGGTGATCGACGACTTAGTACTGAGCTGGGACTTCTTGGTCAGCATGGGCATCACAGTGGAGTGCGCCGGGCTGAAACTGGAGATTGCGCCGAGGAACCCACAACATGGCGCACAACTGGAGTAGAGATTGTCGGTGGCAGTCGGCAGCACAAGCATGGCAGCCTAAAAAGGCGTCCGGAGAGCCACTCTACGAGGATGTGGAAGTGGAGGCGTTTCTCAAGAGAGAATTGGCAGCCTTCGACCACATCGAGGGAACCTCGAAGATCACCGAACATCGGATCACGATGCATGACGAGCGACCCATCAAACAGAGGTATTTACCGAAGAATCCCAAGATACAGGCCGAGATCAACGCAAAGGTGGATGAGCTGCTGGCGAAAGGCTGAATTGAGCCATCGAAGAGCCTTCATAGCGCACCGATAGTCATGGTCAAGAATAAGACCGGGAAATGGCGGCTATGTGTGGATTTCCGTCAGCTCAACGCCAGATCAATGAAAGATGCCTACCCCGTTGCCGCGGGTGCATCTTATTCTGGACCAATTGCGAGAGGCACGGTTCATAACAAGCTTGGATCTGAAGGACGGATACTGGCAGATCCCAATGGAGAAATCCAGCCGGCCACTGTCGGCATTTACAGTTTCCGGAAAGGGACTTTTTTAACGGAAAGTAATGCCAGTTGGACTGCATTCCATTCCAGCAACATTCCAGAGGGCATTGGATAGTGTCATTGGTCCAGATATGATCCCGCATGCGTTTGCCTATTTGGATGACATTATAGTGATTGGGAAAACTCGCCAAGAGCACATGAACAATCTTGGGGGTATTTAGGAGACTTCGAGCAGCGAACTTGAAAATCAATATCGGCAAGTGCGATTTTTTCAAGAAGGAGCTAAAATTCCTGGGTAACAGAGTGACGGAGAGTGGAACCCGAACTGACCCAGAAAAAGTAGCGGCAATAGCGGAATTGAAGGCACCGTCCAATATTAAGGAGCTGAGACAATATGTTGGAGTGGCGCCATGGTATCGCCGATTTGTGCCAGACTTTGCAACAACAGTGCACCCCCTCAATGCACTACTGAAGAAAGGCACTAAGTGGGAGTGAACAGAGGAACGGCAAAAGGCTTTTGAGACTGTTAAAGCCAAATTAACAGAAGCACCGATGCTGGCATGCCCAGATTTCTCCAAAATATTTTGTTTGCAAACGGATGCAAGCAATATCATATGCCAGCAGAACACTCAATAATGCGGAGCGGAATTATTCTGCCACCGAGAACGAGTGTCTGGCTATAATCTGGGGCATCCGGAAGATGAGGCCATATCTGGAGGGATATCACTTCACCGTGATAACGAATCACATGGCGTTGAAGTGGCTCAACTCCATCGAGAGCCCGTCAGGAAGGATTGCAAGATGGGCACTGGAACTGCAACAATTAGCAGACGCATTATCTCGACAGCCACTGCCCGAGGAGAAATGTCGGGTACTAGTGGACACTGAGGGACAGGCGAACGACCAGTGTCCATGGATCCAGAAGCTGCGGAGGGAGCTAAAAGCGAAGCCCAAAAAATTCCCTGACTATGTAGAAGAGGCGGGAGAACTGTATCGGCATATCCCACATCAGGCCGGGCACGAGAATGTGGCGGCTTGGAAACTACGCGTACCAAAAGGGAAGCGAGCACAGGTGCTGAAGGAGAATGACGTCGCAGTGGCGGCGGGACACCATGGAAACTCGCTACTGTTGGCCCGGGCTGTACAGGGATGTGCGCACATATGTGCAACAATGCGAACAGTGTCAGCGGTATAAGCCGAGCCAACTCCAGGCAGCGGGCAAGATGCTGACACAGATCCATGAGGAGCCGTGGGCCTGGGACCTTTGCCGAGGTCCAAGCAATACCAATACCATGCTGTTGATGTTCATCGACAGATTCTCCAAGTGTACGGAAATGGTGCCCCTCCGAAGCGCTAACACAACAGCGCTGCAAAAAGCATTTCGGGACCAGATCTTGGCCCGATTCGGGGTACTAAGGGGTACCAAGGCCCTCATCACAGATAATGGTACACAGTTGACCAGCCGAGCATTTAAAATATTTCTGAACGAGCTTGGGGTGAGGCATCAGTTGACGGCGCCATATACGCCACAAGAGAACCCGACTGAACGAGCAAATCGTACGGTGAAGACGATGATTGCGCAATACTTAGGAAGCAATCAGCGGGGCTGGGACGAGACGCTGCCGGAGCCGACGTTGGCAGTGTCTCAGTATCGACTGGCTACAGTGCAGCCTTCCTGAAGCAGGGACGAGAGCCGACGATGCCCAAAGCACTGTACGACGTGGTTACAGTGGGCACCGGGCAAGCAACGCAAAGCCCAACTGAGAGAGCGAACAAGTTGGCAGAGGTGTTCCAGGTTGTGAGGCGCAACGTGGAGAGAGCTGCACAAGATTCGGCGAGACACTACAACCTGCGGCGGCGCCATGGAGACCGGCCATTGGGGACCAGGTGGGCAAAAGAGCGACAGCTATCCAATGCTGCAGACAGCTTCGCAGCGAAACTAGCACTACGATATGGAGGACCATATACTATGGTCGGTTTCATCTCGCCGGTTATCTGCAAAATAGGAGCAGGAGCGGATAAGCGAACGAGGACCGCTCATATAGCCGACCTGAAGCCATGCAAGGCTGCAGATGAGCAAGATGCCTCAACGGGTGGGGAAAAGTAATTTTTCTTTTTATTTCTAAAATAAAAATTTAAATTTGTTTAATGTATGAGAAGGGAAAAGCATTTGCAAGAATTAGCAAGAGCAAGGCTTAAGTCAAATTAGAATGCGAGCAAGAGCCAAAATGAACAACAACAAATGCTCGCACCGATAAAAGAACAAAACGAAAATTCAAGGCGCGTAGCGGAAGAAGAGGACAACGAACTGTCGAATGCAGCGTCACGCGTGCGCAGCAACAAGTGAACGCACCCATACGCACACAATTGCATGCAGTAGGCAATAGTCGAAATGAACAACAACAAATGCACGCACCCACACAGTAGGCAGCCGAAATGGACAACAGTAAATACACACACCTATACGCGTGCAATTCAATTGCATACAGTAGACAGCCGAAATAGACAACAACAAATGGACGCAGCCATCCGCGCGCAATCGCATGCAGTAGGCAATAGCCGAAAGGGGCAACAACAAAAGGCAAGAGCTAAAAGGAAGCCGACAAAACAGCGCGCATAGCAACAGCGGATTCAGCAACAAGGCGAGGCTGCCAGAAGAGTGCGACCGCGAAAAGGAAAACACTAAGGAACCGCTAGACGCCACCGACGCCTACACTCTCGGCCGAAGGGTATATAAAGGGGCCGCTGCCACGAGCTCGGCACTTGGTGCGTCGACCACCAGTGCGCCTCCCATTCCATCCCAGGATAACGGTGAAGAGGCTAAGGCGGCACCCGGCCCGCACCCAGTCCGATGACGAGGTAAGGGCACCGGCAGTCTCGCCATGAGTGCCAGACTGGGAAGAGGACGGACCCTGGATAAGGAACGGCAGTTACTTGCCGCTGTCCACGTGGGAGCTGGCAGGTCCTCCCACGCCCTACTGTAGCAAAGAAACGGACATCGAGGAGACCACCGTTATCTCCGACTCAATGGACGAGGAGGAACGAGGAGGAGCGGAAGCGGCAGAGGAGTCCGACGAGATGACGATCACGGCGGGACCGGAGCCACCGACTGTCGCAACAGCATCAGCCGACGTAGCAACAGCAGCATCAGCCGACGCAGCAACAGCTGCATCAGATGACACGGCAGCAGCAGCCCAATCAGCAACAGCTCCCACAAGAACAAGAGGAATAGAGGCCGATCCAGCTGCCACTGTTAAGCCGACAAAACAGCGCGCATAGCAACAGCGGATTCAGCAACAAGGCGAGGCTGCCAGAAGAGTGCGACCGCGAAAAGGAAAACACTAAGGATGCTGCTACGGCAGCAGTGG
>JAWNOY010000283.1:0-37615 GCA_035045545.1 Drosophila gaucha
TCGCAGAGTGCTCTTCGAATTCGACACAAAATTGATACAAAATTGCACTTGGTGATTTCACTGTGAAGAAAAATCAGTGTTAGTACACGTGCTACTAGTGGGCGAAGTGTACCCATCGGTTAAAAACGTAGAAACTCACTGCGGGCGCACCAGTTTGGAGCGGCGTCCTCAAGTCCGATGCATAAGGGAGGGGGGCGTCAGCGTCTTCTATGAGTGATTTCCTTTTCTTTTGCAGCAGATTATTTTTCCCGCATTGTTGGGGAACGCGGGTTGTCTCGCCAAATATCACAATACAGCAGTTGCTTTCACTCTAACAGCTGTTAGTAGTGTTGGTAACTGCAGGGCACAACCAGCTGACCGAAGACTGGGGTCAGTGCATTGTACATCGAATTAGCGAAGACACACACCAATAAGTTGGAGAGCATATTAAGTCCCAAAAGTATAACATACTTCTGGGCTTATATTAAAATACACGCTTAGTTCTTAAGCTAAGCAGTATGGAAGCCAGAATAGAGGACGAGCTTCAAGCGTTTGCACGTCGTTCCTCGTTGTTGAGATCACCTCAACAACAGCAGACGACGACCCAGCACTGCGAGGACCATCAGCCACCTACGGAAGAGAGAGGCGAGCCAAAAACATTGAAGGCCACACTACTCCAAATGGGAGCGGCTCTGGAGGGCCTAACGGCGTTGTTCGGCGGCCAAAGGCATATTAATGCCTTAATGAGGGAGGAATTGGCTAGACTGGTCAATCTGCAAGGCACGGCGGTGAGTTTCTGCAAAAGCGATGCAAGAAACTGCGCAGTGCAGACAACGCCCTCGCTAAATAGAGGCAATATAAGAGGGAGGAATTGGCTACACTGGTCAATCTGCAAGGCACGGCGGTGAGTTTCTGCAAAAGCGATGCAAGAAACTGCGCAGTGCAGACAACGCCCTCGCTAAATAGAGGCAATATAAGAGCCGAGCCAGTGCCGATTCGTGCTGACTCGAAGAAAATGGCTGAACCAGCAAGCGGCAGTAATTCGCCCAAGAGGTCGACGGACTCTGCTCCAGAGCAGCGGAAAACTCCCCCAAAAAAACCAAGGCACCAGAAGTCAAGCCTTGGGACTCAACAGGAGCACCAAATGCTGCGCGCTGTCCCCAAAAGCCCCAGTCAGGCTGTTCGGCAGAAAAACATTGATAACTGGTCAACAGTTAAAGGACGAAAGCAGGCCACAAAACGGACCAGAGCAGATGAAATTACTCTAACGGGAGTGGATGGCTGTTCTTATGCAGATATGCTTAGAGTGGTCAAGACGGACCCAGCGCTAAAACACCTAAGTGGCGATGTTCATGGCATCAGGAAAACGGCATAGGGCGATCTCCTCCTACGCCTTAACGGGAAACCGGAGCACAGCGCTGAAGTGCTACAAGAAGCTGTAGGCAAGGCCCTTGGCAGGCGAGCAGTTGTAAAAACGCTCACGGAATCGGCCCAAGTGGAAGTCCGCGATCTGGATGAGCTCATAACAAAGGTAGAAGTCCTGGAGGCGGTCAAAACCGTGTTGAAAGAGTCGTCCTTAACAGACGACGTAGTAAGGTCGCTTCGACCAGCTTTTGGTGGACAACAGAGGGCCACTCTCACTCTCCCAGTGACAAAAGCCAGGGAGCTAATCGAAATGGGAATGATTAGGATAGGATGGGTCGTATGCCGCGTACGCGCTATCGACCAACCGAAACGCTGCTTCAAATGCCAGGATTTTGGGCACATTGCGGCAAACTGCACAAGCAGCGAGGACCTGAAAGGTGCTTGCTTTAGGTGTGGCAAGACGGGTCATGTTGCAAGAACCTGTACCAAGCCACCCAGGTGCGGCCTATGCGCTCGGAAAGGCGAAAAAAAACCAAGAGCACGCGACAGGCAGCTTTAAGTGTCCATCGTACCTCGAGGCTGTCCGGAAAATGAAATGTTAAGATTTCTACAGCTAAATCTTAACCACTGCATAGCTGCTCAAGATCTTCTAGAGCAGACTGTTGGGGAAATGAGCATCGATGTTGCCATACTCAGCGAGCCCCACCACTGCAAGACCAGTTGCCAAAGGACATGGTCTGCAGACAGGACGACAAGGCTGCGCTGTGGATTTGCGGAGCCCCAACGACCTTACTATCAAACGTAAAGTCGTTTAACGGGCTCGTACGCGCCAGATACGGCAGCCTGTGGATCTACAGCTGCTACCTGGCCCCTAGCTTGCAACTAAGCGAGTTTGAATCCATCATTGATGACCTCGTAGATGATGCAAGGCGCCGGAAAGTTATCATTGCGGGTGACTTCAACGCCTGGGCAATGGAATGGGGCAGCCAAACGACCAATGCCAGAGGACGGCCGCTACTAGAGAGCTTCGCTTCCTTGGAAGTGGCGCTGCTGAACTCTGGTAACGAATATACTTTTAGCCGTGCGGGCTATGGGTCAATTATTGACCTAACTTTTGTCAGCTCATCCTTATTCAGCGAAGCAAAGTGGAAACTTTGCGACGCTTACACGGGTAGCGACCACTCGGCTATACTGTGCACAATAGGAGAGCCAGCAGCGAGTACAACAACTCGCTACCGTGAAGCTTACCGCGTAGATTCATTTAATCCAGCTGTTTTTTCGGAGGCTATCCAGTCTCTTGCCACCTCCGGCACCGTAGAAAATAGAGCCTGCCAAATGGTCTCTCAAATAAAGAACGCGTGCAGTTTGAGCATGGCAACGCGTAAGCAATTTCGGCGTCACCAAGTACCCACGTATTGGTGGAATGAGCAGATTGCTGACATTCGACGTATCTGCATCCAAACCAGAAGACGATATCAGCGTGCCCGTGGAAGTCCTTCTTTCGCTGAAAAGCAGTTGGAATACCAACTTGCAAGACGTCAGCTAAAGAAGGCCATACGGGCTAGTAAGCGTGATTACTTCTTGGAACTGTGTGACTTAGCAGAAGTTGACCTCTGGGGCACAGCTTATAAAACGGTGGTCAAAAGACTTTACGCCGGCAAACAAGCGCAGCCTACTGATTGTTTGGAGTTAAAGTATATCGTGGAAACTCTTTTTCCACGCAGACTAAATTCCATCCAAGTGACAGAGTCGCTGTCACTCATCCGGAGACCATCCAGTCCGATAGATACAGTAACTGTGGACGAAATCCTGACTGTTGCTAGAAGCCTTAGGCCCAGCAAAGCGCCAGGCCCAGATGGCATCCCATACTGCGCACTAAAGCTTGCTCTCGCTTTGCACCCAGGTGCATTCGCGGAGCTTTTCAACGAGTGCCTGACTCAGGAAACTTTCCCTGCAATCTGGAAAGTCCAGAACTTGGTACTTCTTCCCAAGGCAGGTAAACCACCTGAAGAACCATCGTCCTATAGGCCAATCTGCCTTCTGGACAACATGGGAAAGGTTCGGGAGAAGTTGATCTGCTCCAGAATTGAGGCCGCGATTGCTAGCGCAGGTGACTTGTCACCGAATCAATTTGGCTTCCGCAAGGCCAAGTCAACTACGGATGCGTTGACTAAAGTAGTTGGCCTCGCAACTTCAGCCATCCACGGCACGAGATGGAAGCACGGGACGAAGAAGTACTGCATCATAGCGACGCTGGATGTGAAAAACGCGTTCAATTCAGCCAGGTGGGACAGGATATTGGATGCTCTATATCAATTCCGCATCCCTGAGTATCTCCATGAGCTGGTAAGGAGTTATTTTAGAGGGAGAACATTAGTTTTCAATTCTAGGGATGGCCCTCAAACTCATGACGTAACAGCCGGAGTACCCCAAGGATCAGTGCTGGGTCCTCTCCTATGGAATGTGATGTATGACGGAGTCCTGCGATTAGAATTACCCGCAGGAACTCACATCATTGGCTTTGCGGATGACGTAGCCGTCGTTACCATAGGAAAGGAACTTAGGGATGCAGAGGAGATATGCAGCGGCAGTATCAAATGCATACAAGACTGGCTGATGAGAGCAGGACTCGAATTAGCGGCGCACAAAACCGAGGCAGTGCTGGTCAGTAGCCGGAAGAAAGTTGAAACGGCCCAGATTAAGATTGGCAACACCACCATTGCTACAAAAAGAGCAGTAAAATACCTTGGAGTCATGCTAGACACAAGAATGACGTTCCGTGAACATCTGGAGTATATCCATGAGAAAGCAGCTGGTTCCTGTAGAGCACTCTCAAGAATCATGCTGAACACACGGGGACCTAAACAACAACGACGCCATCTTCTGATGAGTGTTACGAGGTCCATCATTCTTTACGCTGTATCAGTATGGTCAAAAGCGATGGCTACTCCAAGCTACAGCCGAGGTATACGAGCCACCTACTGCCTATGTGCTATTCGAGTCAGTTGCGCGTTCAGAACAGTCTCTGATGATGCAGCACTCGTTATAGCTGGAATGCTCCCAATTGAGGAATTGGTCATCGAATCGGATGAATTAAATAGAGGCAACAACAGCGAGACCACACGCATCAGCAATGCTAGGAGCACGGAGAGAACTCTCAGCATTGCTCGATGGCAAAGGCAGTGGGATGAGTCGTCAAAAGGACGCTGGACACACACGCTTATCCCGGAACTGGCGCCGTGGATAAATCGTAAGTATGGAGATAATAAACTTTTATCTTTCGCAGATCCTAACTGGACACGGATGTTTCCGGAGTTACCTGCTCCGTTTTGGCCACGACAACACAGATGAGTGTTCCTGGTGCGGCGAAGGAATCGTGGAAGACGCAAACCACATTGTCTTCGAGTGTGGACGATTTTCCGCAGAGAGGCGACAGCTGGAGGAAGCAGTGGGCCGATCCATCAGAAAAAACAATCTGGTATTGATCATGCTGGATTCTCAGGAAGCGTGGCGCTCAACCAGTGTCTTCGCGGCACTGGTTATGACGGAGCTCCGCAGGATCGAGAGGACCAGACGACGAGCCGAGTAGGACTCAGGTGGCGCACAGCGCCTGCGAAGCATTGCTTTGCGGACGTCCCGCAGGCATCATGTTCCTGTAAACTCCATTTTTAAATTTTAAGAAATAAACGAATACACAAAAAAAAAAAAAAAAAAAAAAAAAAAACCATGCACACAGTGTGCACACGTACAGGCTGCTGCCGCGTGCTCTTACACTGTTTCGTTTAATAACTTCTGTTACTTAACGGATTTGATTGCAATTTTCTGCATTGAATACTATTAATTTATTGAAAATACGGTTTTCACTAAAAAATTTGAAAAAATTAAATTGCGGCTTTGATAATTTTTTTTTTTTAATACATTTTTTTTGTAAAATGTGGAGCCGGTATCCAAAATATGAAATAATAGAAAATGTATTTTATTTACAAAAAGCTAAAAACAAAATTTGGTAGCTGTAGCTAAAAATATGTAAAAGATATGGTTAAAAAACTGAATCTTGATAACGTCTTAAATCGATATAATTGAAACGGAAAAATATATCGAATATCTGAAACAAACTCGATATTTTCGCTGTATACACAGACCATCATTCAATCATCATTTGAAGTCTCTAGCTCTTATAGGTTCTGAGATCGACGCGTTCATACATACGGACAGACGCACAGACAGACGGACAGGGCCAAATCGACTCAGCTCGTCGCCCTGATCAAGAATATATATAGTTTATGGGTTCTGCCACGCCTCCTTCTGCCTGTTACATACTTTTTGCAAAACCATTATACCCTGATTTCCCATTTTCAATGTGTTCAGGGTATAAAAAACACACAATATGAGTTAAATAATAAGATTAAGCAAAACAAACTTTGAAAAGAATTTAAATTATCAAATCTTTAAAAAAAAAAATGGAAGAGATAAAGGAAACCTTAACTAAGCTGGATGCTAGTTTGTCCGTATTGGTTAGCCAAATGAACTCTTTGAAGGAGGAAGTCAAGAAAGTCGGGGAAAAGGTCGCGGGAGTAGAAAGCGATCGTGAGAAGAACATCCTTGTTGTTACTCAACCTAAACCTTTGACGCAGGCGCGTAATGAAAAAAAAAGAAATAGCAAGGTTGCCTGACTGTGTAAAGGAGTTACAGGGGAACTTGACACCTTTGTCCCTTGGATAGTTAGGGCAGAAGCTATTCTAAAAGATTACGAGATAATTATCAATCGTTCGATATTGTTACATATTAGGCAAAAAATAAGAGGTAACGCCGAAACAGCTCTCATTTCCTATAATGTAGGTAACGACGATTGGCTCAAAATTAAGCGTATATTAACGCTAGAATTATAGGGACAGGGCACTGGATGTCTTTGTTAGAGGCTTAAAAGCGACATTTCTAAATTGTTGATAATTCGCAAGCCAAAAACCTTGCCAGAAGCTTACAGTATTTTCTTGGATCTGCAGAATGTGGCTTCTAATGTTCATGGATCATATATTTTTGCGTCTCCAATGTGTCGCCCCGCCTTTGGCCCCAGATACCCAAAGAATTTCCAGGAGACCCATTCCGCACCCAATAACCAACTTGCAATGGGATTCCACCGTCAGGGGAACTTGAATACAGTCAGAGGCTCCCATATTCTGAAAGGTATTCAGCACGTCGACCGGCCATTAAGATGGAATCAAACCAATCGGGACAATCTTATCGTTCTAACCGTAGCGCACAGAGCCAAGGCAATGTGAGTTTAAAGAGAAGCGCCAGCACTTCGTCTAATCTTAACCTGTCCAAGAAATCCCAAAGATTGTATCACTTGAATACCGTCACACCCTCTCTAGAAGCTGTTGCTGGTGAATTCGATGGGAAACCAAACAACGCCTTTAACTATGAGGGGGCTCGTGTCGACAACAGGCCAACCTTACCAAATTGTCCGTTGCAAGAAGGCAACCAATTCCACCCTGAGGGCGATTCGGGAAACGTTGACTAAGTACATTTAATGACTGATGCCTCTCTAGCGTTCCATACATAGAGTATGGCGCCAAAGATGAAGCTAAGTTACAATTTCTCATAGACACTGTTGCAAACAAGAATTTTATCAGCCCCGCAATAGCTAAGGGTAGCACCCCCTTATCTAAACCATTCGGAGTTCAGTCCGCTGCAGGTTATATCGAAATAACTCGGTACTGGTCCATTCTTCAATTCAATAGGCAATAACTCCCTCATTACATTTTACGTTCTCCCATGGTTAAATACCTTTCATGGTATTATTGGTGAAGACACCTTTAATTGCCAATAGCCTCTAGGAGTAAAAATACCTTTATTAGCTAGATCCTCTCGTTGCAGTCGGGCGCCACCGACTGCGTCAGACTCTGTTCCTGTTAAAGGTGTGTAGGCTCAATAAATATGTAGACCGTCCGTCCGTCTTTCCGTGTGTTTGAATGCGAGATTATTGAGATTCCTTTTTTGAGCATGTCTTTTACATCAATTTAGCTACAGTCATAAAATTTTACATATAACTTTTTTAAAATAAAATACTATTTTGGTTTTTATATATTTTGGATACTGGCTCCACACTTCACAAAATCAATTTAATACAAGTTCAGTTGCAAATAAAGCCACATTTACATTTTTTTAAATTTTTTAGGTAAACCCGTATTTTTAATAAAATATAAGGCTTTATGCTGAAAATTTTATCAAAATCCATTAAATAACATAGAAGTTATAAAAAAAATAAATAAAAACATTTTATTAAATGATAATATCACGCGGCAGCGATGGGAATCGAACCTGGGTCACGCGCTTCGCATGCCACCGACTCTACCCACAACACCACGGCGTCTCTTGCGCGACTATGCGCCAAACTGAGTTTGGAAGTGTTTTGATTTGCTTAAACAAACTTGCGATGTGGTAGCGAAGACCCTGCTTCAGTCCCCAGTTAAGTCAACTAGAATTTGTTTTACGGAGGCTTACATTATGATTATTATTTTTTTTTTTTCGTAAATTTAAATTTCATGAACAGTAACCCACATGTCAAATTTGGATGCTCTACTTCTAAGACTGTAGGAGATACAATTTTACCCTATTTGCCATGCCCCAAATAGGCGTAGCTATATATAACATATATTTTTGGGTAGAGGTAGGATACTAGTATATATATTCCAAGTCCCAACTCTTTGACGGCAAATTTTGCCGAAATTATCACGGTTTTAGTAAAAGATATAGTAATTCCCGATTTGCCACGAAGACGTGGATACATAACTTTTGACTTATCTTAAGAGGAGGTCAACAGTATCCCACATGCAAAATTTGGACGCTCTAGCTCCAAAACTGTAGGAGATACAGTTTTATCCGATTTGCCACGTCCTTAATTTGCGTAAATATCTATAATATATATTTTTGATTCCGGGTGATCTACTTGCATATGTATTCCAAATTTCAAGTCTCTAGCTCTTATAACGCTCAAAATAATATAGGATTTATACAAATCGCTATATATATATTCCCGATTTGGCACGCCCCCAGGGGGTGTGGGTATATAACTTTTTGATCTAACTTATGGGAAGGTCAACAGTAACCCACATGCCAAATTTGGATGCTCTAGCTTCAAAACTGTAGAAGATATAGTTTTATCCGATTTGCCACGCCCCTAATGGGCGTAGATATATATTCTTTATCTTTTTTTCTAGGGGTGCTTGATACAAATATATGTTTTAAGTTTCAAGTCTCTGGCTTTAACAGCATCCAAAATATTGGAATATTTATGTTAAGCACTATATAGACTTTCCCGATTTGCCACGCCCCAAGTAGGCGTGGATATATAATTTTTGATCAATCTGAAGGGGAGGCCAAAAGTATATTACTTTCGAAATTTGGATGCTCTAGCTTCAAAACTGTAGAAGAAATAGTTTTATCCGATTTGCCACGCCCCCAAAGGGCGTAGATATATAATCTATATCTTTTTGTATTTGGGTGCAACTCAGGAGTATATATTCCAAACTTCAAGACTCTGACTTTAATAACGTCGAAGTTATCCCACTAAAACATTTCTTAAAACCGATCTGTCCTATGGGAGCTATAGGATATAGTCATCCGATCCGGATGATTCCGAGATATACAATGCCAGCAGCACATTCCAGCCTATGTGCAGACAGACGGACAGACGGACAGACAGACAGACGGACAGACGGACATGGCTATATCAACTCAGATAGTCTTGCTGATCAAGAATATATATACTTTATATGGTCGGAGATGCTTCCTTCTCTGCGTTTATGCGTAGATATTTGCGAAAATGCAACCCATTCACGGAGGGTTGAAGGCAAAATTCTTATTAGTTTAGATGAACCGGGTTCCTCACAAAAGAAAATTGGCCGTAAGGAAGCTAATTATGAAGATGCAGGGACTCGGTTGAAAAGAAAATTAGCTGCTGATCTTGCATCACAACAAGAAAACTGGACTCAGCTGCTTATTCATGCTGCCTCACTTTCAGGAAAAAAAGCAAGAAAAACGCTTTCGTTTTACGAAAAACTCTGACCGATGAAAATGTAAGTGAGCTTAGAACGAAAATGAAAGCCAATACACCAACTGTAATAAGCCCTGATGAGGCACTGGCTTTTCTTTTTGAAAACGGACTGTCGAAACAGCAGTATTTAAACAAATCGATCAACAAACAGCACGGATGCGATATTTTTCCTTCTTATTTGGAAGTAATGAAGGCTAAGTTGAAATGCAGACCATGTAGAATATTAATTAGTGAAAAAAAAGCAGAAGTGCCCTTACAAAGCTTCCTAAATCACACAGCAGACCGTATTCTCCTCACAATGCTAGAGGAAGTTCTTAATGGAATTACCAATGTTACGCTCTGTAAATTAGTTGTGAGCTATGGTTTCGATGAATCTACTGGGCAAAGCATTCATAAACAACGATTTAAAAGTGTTAAGCCGATTACTCAGGATCATTGCAACTCATAGATAGAGATAGTAGATAGGGAATGTATGTTCTGGATCTTTATGGGCATGATTTATGGGTTTTTCTTGGAAGTGGTTTTTAATGGGTTTTTTTATTTACACTTCTTAAAGTGAGGATAGAGAGGGGGGTATGTTTATAGTGGGAGTGTTGGGGTGTCATATTTATAAACAATATTGGAGTACATTTTTTAGAGTGATGGTAGAGAGGAGGGCATGATTAGAGGCGGGGTGTATGTTTGGGTGACATATTAAATAAACAGGCGGAGTTATTAATTGTTTTTTGAGTGGTGCATAAAATTCTGGGATGTGTGAATGATCCCTGTCGGCTCGCTAAAGCAGCATAAACAAATTTGGGTTGATCGTTGTATATATATTTGGTACATACAGTGGCGAGCAAAAGTGAGTGCATGTTCACAAAACAGACTTTCATCGTCCATAAAAACAAAACAATACAAGAAAACCAAAAATTTTTTTTTTTTTATTTAGATTATTTTATTTGTAACAAATAACACTAAAGAATTAATAAAAAATAAGATGAATTCAAAGAGTTAGAAAGAAAAAACTAAAAAAACCTGCATAAACTCATTTTTGCACGTTTGAAAAAAATAACAATATTCAACTAATTTTAGTATTTTGTCTATAGACCCTTACTAGCAATAACTTGATTTAAGCGGTTAGGCATGCTCTCTATTAAATTTTCAAGAAAATCTTTTGGAATTCGATTCCATTCCGCTTTCACACGGTCCCACAGGTTACCCATGTTTGTTGGCGCTGCTTTGTATTGCCCGAGCCGTCTTTTCACAATTGACCATAGGTTTTCAATTGGATTGAGGTCGGGACTTTGTGCTGGCCATTCCATTAATTGAAAATACTGTTTCCCAATCCATTCCTTCACAATTTTCGCAGTGTGCTTGGGATCCCCGTCTTGTTGAAAAATAATATCTTTTTCGGGATAAGCACACCTCTCGATAAAATTTGGAAGATGGGTTTGTAAAATATTCAAATAATCCTCCTTACGCATGATCCCTTCGACTAAGTGAAGAGGGCCAACATGCCACCATGTGAAGCATCCCCAAACCATTATATTTCCTCCGCCATGCTTGACAGTTTGCTTCACATGGATTTTGAAGACGCTCGCCGGGTCTACGCCACCAGTATTGCTTTCCATCTGACTGGAAACGATTAAATTTCGACTCATCAGACCAGATAACACGTTTCCAATCATCAATGGTCCAATTTTTGTACTCCCTTGCAAATTTTAAGCGAGCTTTAACGTTCTTATCGTTCTTATTCTTGCAGTCCACACACTAACATTTTTGCCAATGGCCTGGGATGCACATTTTGGTGTTAGCAGCTTGTTTTTCCGCATTTCTGTCATCATTAGTCGAGCATCTGAATTTGTTAATAGCTTTTTGCGCCCTTTTACTTGGAGCTTGGGAGCTACCCTTCGTCTTTTTTGCGCTGCGATCACCGCCGATTGGCTGATACCAAGCTTTTCGGAAATCGTACGTGACGAATACCCCTTCTCGGTCAGGCACACAACACTATTTTCTAAATCTGACGAAATTTTTCTCATTTTGATCCAAAGATTAAACAATTTTCTTTAAAAACAATTGAAATAGTCAAATTCAGTGTTGAATTGCTGAAAACACGTGTTAAATTGCTTTACGAATTTCAAGAATATGCAAAGAACAAAAATAACGGTAAACCTAACAAATTTCTGTTGATAACCGAAGAAGAAGCGGGTGAGCGGAGGAGCCGGAGAGCGAAAATTCGTGCAATTCATAAACGTGCAAAAATGAGTTTATGCGGGTTTCTTTAGTTTTTATACCCTGAACCCATTGAAAATGGGAATTCAGGGTATAATGGTTTTGTGACAATGTATGTAACAGGCAGAAGGAGGCGTGGCAGACCCCATTAAGTATATATATTCTTGATCAGGACGACGAGCTGAGTCGACCTAGCCATGTCCGTCTGTCCGTCTGTCCGTCCGTCCGTCTGTCCGTCCGTATGAACGCAGTGATCTCGTAAACCACAAAAGCTAGAGATTTGAGATTTTAGATATATATTCTTGTATACCATACGCAGTACAAGCTTATTTTTTTTTCGATAACTCATCCTATTTCCTTATTATCGATAACAATCGATATTTTGACTTTGTTTTTTAGCTATAACTTAAAGACCATAACAGATAGAGACACCAAATTGACTATGTAGGTTGCTGTGATGCAAATACAGATAATAAACTTTTTAAATTTTGGATACCTCCCCCATTAGCCCCATATGTGGAAAAAACGTATTTCAAATACTAGGGAGTTGGGATTTCGGATATATACACCTTTAGATGTCAATATTATGTCCTGAAAATTTCATTAAGAAAGTAGATCTAGAACCGAAGTTATTTAACAATGAATTTCTCATAATGCTGCCCAGACTGCAGCCCAAGCGCAGCCGCTAAATCATCTCCGCAGTAAGCGGCGCGCGTGCTTGCGTATGTATATGTGTGCGTGTGTGTGTGCGCGCAGTGGGTAATATGTACAGATAAAAGATGTTAGCTAGATTGTTTAAAACACCGCTTCGAACTTGGTTCAGGGGATCTCTTAGTCGGGCAGACCCGACTAGAGCGTTCTTACTTGTTTCTTTCTAACTCTTTGCATTCATCTTATTTTTATACCCTGAACCCATTGAAAATGGGAAATCAGGGTATAATGGTTTTGAAAAAGTATGTAACAGGCAGAAGGAGGCGTGGCAGACCCCATAAAGTATATATATTCTTGATCAGGGCGACGAGCTGAGTCGATTTGGCCCTGTCCGTCTGTCTGTCCGTCTGTCCGTATGTATGAACGCGTCGATCTCAGAACATATAAGAGCTAGAGACTACAGCGAAAATATCGAGTTTGTTTTAGATAATCGATAAATTTTTCCGTTTCAATGATATCGATTTAAAACGTTATCAAGATTCAGTATTTTTACCATATCTTTTACATATTTTTAGCTACAGCTACCAAATTTTGTTTTCAGCTTTTTGTAAATAAAATACATTTTCTATTTTTTCATATTTTGGATACCGGCTCCACATTTCACAAAAAAAATTTATAAAATAAAAAAATTATCAAACCCACAATTTAATTTTTTCAAATTGTTTAGTGTTCAATAAATTAATAGCATTCAATGCAGAAAATTGCATTCAAATCCGTTAAGTAATACAGAAGTTATTAAAGGAAACATTGTAAAAGCACGCGGCAGCAGCCTGTACGTGTGCACACATACATTCAAATCAACTACGCAGTAATCGGCGCGCGTGCTTCTGTGTGCATGGTATGTATATGTGTTCATGTCTATACAAATGTGTGCATGTGTATATATGTCCATGTGTATATGTATGCATGTGTATATGTGCGCATGTGTATATGCGTGCCTGTGTGTATGTGTGCATGTGTATATGCGCGCAGAGGTAATATGTATAGATAAAAGATGTAAGCTAGGTTGTTTTAATCGGGTACATGTCATAACGCCCAGTGTTATAGCGCCCGCGGGCGCTATGACATTTCCAAAAGTGTCTTAGCGCCCGCAGGGCTTTATGTCACTTTTTTGTGGGCCTTATGACACCATAACGCCCGAAGCTGAAAAAAATTAAATTATATATCAGCCTATATAAGCGCTGCGAAATAAACCCCCCCCCCCCACCAAAAAAAAAAAAATGGAATACGGCCGGAAAAAAAAAGATTTTCAATAAAATTTAAAGTGTTATTTCCTTTTTTGGGGTTTTATTTCCTAAAAAATATTTAATTATGAAATAAGACCGCAAAAAAGAAATAAAATAAGACCCCAAAACTATTTTATTTTAGTCTTGGGGTCTTATTGTTTACACAGCTCCTAGTTATATACATTCAATATTTTGAATATATTTGAAATTTAATTTTAAAGTTGTGTCAATCTTAGCGCCTATTTTTTCTATACAAATTTTCATTATTTCTTATCGTTATAAATAGTTTTAAAAATAAAAAAAATCAATTAATTAAATTGTGACAATTTTAGCGCAGCAGGCGAAAATTTATATACAAAAAATCGCGCGATTTTTTGTATATAAATTTTCATTATTTCTTTACTTTATAAATAGTTTTTGAAATAAAATTGCTGCCAGCATCCTTTCCCAAATAAATGTTGCGATTGAATAATAATAAATTCATATTTTATTGGTAAACTTTTTCATAACTTTTAACTATTTGTCTGCAATATGGGCAGAGCAAACATAACGCGAACTATTTTTTAACACACTCTTAATTTTAAACAATTGTTGCTGGGTTGTGAGAAGCAACAGCTTCGAATTTTTTCGAAATCCAGCAACAATTTTATAATTGTAAGAAACAGCATCCATTTCGCGTTCACTTTGTTAAAAGATCAATGATAAACTAACTTGCGAGATCATTGTGACGAAAGTTTAGAATGCTTAGAGAGATAAGAAAATGAACGGTAAATTCATATCGGTAATCTCATTGATTCTTGATGCATTTTGCAAGTTTTTAAAAGTTGAGGGCGTTATGACACTTTTGAAAGTGTCATTACGCCCACGGGCGCTACGACACTTTGAGAGTGGGCGCTATGACACTTTTGGAAATGTCATAGCACCCGCGGGCGCTATGACACTATTTTCTGTGTCATAACGCCCACGGGCGCTATGACACTGGGCGTTATGACACGCACCCGTTTTAATCAGCTCGGACTTGGTTCAGGGGATCTCGTAGTCGGGCAGACCCGACTAGAGCTTTCTTACTTGTTTATTAATTCTTTAGTGTTATTTGTTACAAATAAAATAATCTAAATAAAATATAAAAAATGTTTTGGTTTTCTTGTATTGTTTTGTTTTTATGGACGATGAAAGTCTGTTTTGTAAACATGCAATCACTTTTGCTCGCCACGTACATATACATATGTACAGTCAGCAAAAAAAGTTTAAGTAAAAGAAGGTTTTTTGACAAAATTTGATGAAATAGTGGCTAAAACACAAGCAAATGAAATGAAATGAAAACGAATGTGCTAAGATATGATTTATTTAATATTTGTCAACATAAAAGTCTTGAGGTTAATCGATTTCAACATACAAAATAAAAAACAAGTAAGAACGTTGCAGTCGGGCGCCACCGACTTCGTCAGACTCTGTTCCTGTTAAAGGTGTGTAGGCTCAATAAATATGTAGACCGTCCGTCCGTCTTTCCGTATGTTTGAATGCGAGATTTTTGAGATTCCTTTTTGAGCATGTCTTTTACATCAAGTTAGCTATTAGTCAAAAAATTTTACATATAGCTTTTTTAAAATAAAATACTATTTTGGTTTTTATATATTTTGGATACTGGCTCCACATTTCACAAAATCAATTTTATATAAGTTCAGTTGCAAATAAAGCCACATTTACATTTTTTTTTAATTTTTTAGGTAAAACCGTATTTTTAATAAAATATAAGGATTTATGCAGAAAGTTTTATCAAAATCCATTAAGTAACATAGAAGTTATAAAAAAAATAAAAAAACAAACATTTTATTAAATAATAATACCACGCGGCAGCGATGGGAATCGAACCTGGGCCACGCGCCTCGCATGCTACCGACTCTACCCACAACACCACGGCGTCTCTTGCGCTACTATGCGCCAAACTGAGTTTGGAAGTGTTTTGATTTGGTTAAACAGACTTGCGTTGTGGTAGCGAAGACCCTGCTTCAATCCCCAGTTAGGTCAACTAGAATTTGTTTTACGGAGGCTTACATTATGATTATTATTTTTTTTTTCGTAAATTTAAATTTCATGAACAGTAACCCACATGTTAAATTTGGATGCTCTACGTCTAAGACTGTAGGAGATACAGTTTTACCCTATTTGCCACACCCCAAATGGGCGTAGCTATATAAACCATATATTTTTGGGTAGAGGTAGGATACTAGTATATATATTCCAAGTCCCAACTCTTTGACGGAAATATTGCCGAAATTATCACAGTTTTAGTAAAAGATATAGCAAATCCCGATTTGCCACGCCCCCTGTGGGCGTATCGGAAAAATACTCAAACTTGATCTGACGCGGATACACACGAGTATATATTCCAAATTACAAGTCTCTAGCTTCTATAGTGTCCAAATGCTGCGCGTTCATACAGACAGACGGACAGACGGACAGTCGGACAGACCGACAGACAGACAGACAGCAAGACGGACATTGCACAAATCCAATAGACTCTTTTTTTCCCTTTGGGAACAGAGTCTAAAAATAAATGAAGATCCGTTATGACCTGAGGGCCCAAGAAGTGTTTTAAATTTTTTATGGAGAGTTGTTAAAATTGTATTTCAAAATTTTTTTGTATTAATCAATAAATTGAGGAAATTATTAAAAGTCCTAAAAATGTTTTAATTCAATTCAATTCAAGATAAACCAAAAATTGCAGATGGGTCAAATACAGAAAATAAATTTGTTATCATTTTCAAATTATTGAATTTACAATAATATTTTTTAATTCATTAGATTTATGTGAAGATGGTATATAAGCATAGTAGTTAAAATAACAAAATAATATAAAAGTTAAAGAAAAAATTAAAAATAGTAGTAATCATCTAATTTGAGCTATTTGTGGAATTTAAAAATACTAAAAATAAAAATAATAAAACTAAAAAAACATATTTAACTAATTTTTTCATCAGAAGTAAGTGCTAATTTACTATAAAATGGTTTAAGAGACCAGTACTTGCTTTCAGTTATCTAATGAAGAATTTATATTATTAGAAATTCACTTAATGAAATAATTTATAGGAACACTTTCAATTACAATAGGTTCAAAACTATAGTTAGCTCCACAGATTTCTGAACATTGTCCATAAAATAAACCTGGACGGTTGATAAAAAAATTAGTTTGATTTAAACATCCAGGAGTTCCGTCAACTTTTACACCTAAAGCAGGAATTGTTTAAGAATGAATTACATCTGCTGCTGTAACTAAAATACGAATTTGTGAATTTATAGGAAGAACAATTCGATTATCAAAATCAACATCTAACTCATTTTTGTTTCCCAAATTTAATAAATTCAACAATTAACATTTTGTAATCAATATTTTCAGTTATTAATTTTATTAATAGCAACTTTAATTACTTTTTTTTTTATTTACCAATTTGTTATTCTGCTTTTATACCAAATTACTTCGAAAATACTTGAAATTTAAACTTACAAATTAATAATTTTAACACAAAGTTATATTTATTATCAACTTTTTTCTCTATTTTTGGTTTATTTTTAATTTCAATATTTTATTCTATATTTTAGAATAAGGCTTTAAGTTAAATAAACTAATAGCCTTCAAAGCTTTAAATATAGGAATACCTTTAAGCCTTAAGCCTTAGTAAATTTTACTCCTTCAAAATTGCAGTTTGATGTCATTATTGACTATAAGACCAGTTATAATTATATTGATTAAGAAGAATAACTCTTATAAATAGATTTACAATCTATCGCCTAAATTTCACCCACTTAATCGCGACAATGATTATTTTCTACAAATCATAAAGATATTGGAACTTTATATTTTATCTTTGGTGCATGAGCAGGAATAGTAGGAACATCATTAAGTATTCTAATTCGAGCAGAATTAGGACATCCCGGAGCCTAAATTGGAGATGACCAGATTTATAATGTAATTGTAATCGCACATGCTTTTATTATAATTTTTTTTTATAGTTATACCTATTATAATTGGAGGATTTGGAAATTGATTAGTTAATTTAATGTTAGGAGCCTGGTATAGCTTCCCCTCGAATAAATAATATAAGGTTTTTACTTCTTCCACCAGCTTTAATTATTTTATTGGTAAGAAGCATAGTTGAAGATGGAGCTGGAACAGGGTCAACTGTTTATCCTCCTTTATCTGCTGGACTTGCTCATGGGGGAGCTTCAGTTGATTTAGCAATTTTCCCCCTTCATTTAGCCGGAATTTCCTCAATTTTAGGAGCTGTAAATTTTAACATTAATTAGTATAGTAGTATAGTAGTATAGGAATTACACTTGACCGAATACCTTTATTTGTTTGATCAGTAGTAATTACAGCTTTATTATTATTGCTTTCTCTACTTGTTCTGGCGGGAGCAATCACAATATTATTAACTGACCGAAATTTAAATACTTAATTTTTTGACCCTGCGGGAGGAGGAGACCCTATTCTTTACCAACATTTATTTTGATTTTTTGGTCACCCAGAAGTTTATATTTTAATTTTACCAGGATTCGGAATAATTTCTCATATTATTAGTCAAGAAGCCGGAAAAAAAGAAACTTTCGGTTCTTTAGGAATAATTTATGCTATATTAGTTAGCTATTGGATTATTAGGATTTATTGTTTGAGCACATCATATATTCACAGTTGGAATAGATGTTGATACTCGAGCATATTTTACATCTGCAACTATAATTATTGCAGTCCCAACAGGAATTAAAATTTTTAGTTGACTTGCAACATTACATGGAGCTCAAATTACTTTCTCCTGCTATTTTATGAGCTTTAAGATTTCTTTTTTTTATTCACTGTAGGAGGATTAACTCATCTGTTGATATTATTTTACATGATACTTATAATGTTGTAGCTCATTATACCCTGAACCCATTGAAAATGGGAAATCAGGGTATAATGGTTTTGCAAAAAGTATGTAACAGGCAGAAGGAGGCGTGGCAGACCCCACAAAGTATATATATTCTTGATCAGGGTGACGAGCTGAGTCGATTTAGCCCTGTCCGTCTGTCTGTCCGTCCGTCTGTCCGTCTGTCTGTCCGTATGTATGAACGCGTCGATCTCAGAACCTATAAGAGCTAGAGACTTAAAATTTTGCACGAAGGTCCATGTATACAGCGCGCATATCGAATTTGTTTTTGATATTCGATAACTTTTCCTGTTTCACTGATATCGATTAAAAACTTTATCAAGATTCAGTTTTTAGACAATATCTTTTACATATTTTTAGCTACAGCTATCAAATTTTGCATTTAGCTTTTTGTAAATAAAATACATTTTCTATTTTTTCATATTTTGGATACCAGCTCCACATTTTACACAAAAAATTTATTAAAAAAAAAAAATGATCAAAGCCACAATTTAATTTTTTCAAATTTTTTAGTGAAAACCGTATTTTCAATAAATTAATAGTATTCAATGCAGAAAATTGCATTCAAATCCGTTAAGTAATACAGAAGTTCTTAAAGGAAACATTTAGTGCAGCAGCTTGTACGTGTGCACACATACATTCAAATGAACTACACAGTAATCGGCGCGCGTGATTCTGTGGGCATGGTATAAGTGTGCTTGTGTATACAAATGTGTGCATGTGTATATGTGTGCATGAGTATATGTGTGCATGTGTATATGTGTGCATGAGTATATGTGTGCCTGTGTATATGTGTGCATGTGTATAAGCGCGCAGAGGTAATATGTATAGATAAAAGATATAAGCTAAGTTGTTTAAAACATCAGCTCGGAGTTGGTTCAGGGGATCTCGTAGTCGGGCAGACCCGACTAGAGCTTTCTTACTTGTTTTCATTACTTTTTATCTGTAGGAGCAGTATTTGCTATTATAGCAGGGTTTATTCATTGATACTTTTTAGACTCTGTTCCCAAAGGGAAAAAGAGTCTATTGGATTTGTGCAATGTCCGTCTTGCTGTCTGTCTGTCTGTCCGTCTGTCCGACTGTCCGTCTGTCCGTCTGTCTGTATGAACGCGCAGCATTTGGACACTATAGAAGCTAGAGACTTGTAATTTGGAATATATACTCGTGTGTATCCGCGTCAGATCAAGTTTGAGTATTTTTCCGATACGCCCACAGGGGGCGTGGCAAATCGGGATTTGCTATATCTATTAAGACTAAAACGCTGTTATTTTAGTCAATATTGCAGTCTAAGAAATGGGATTTAGAATATATATTCGTGTACACCACGGGGACGTTTTAAGATATAGATTGTATATCTACGCCCATTGTGGGCGTGGCAAATCGGATAAAACTATATCTTCTACAGTTTTGAAGCTAGAGCATCCAAATTTGGCATGTGGGTTACTGTTGACCTTCCCTTAAGTTAGATCAAAAAGTTATATACCCACGCCCCCTGGAGGCGTACCAAATCGGGAATATAAATATAGCGATTTCTATAAATCTAATAATATTTTGAGCGTATTAAGAGCTAGAGACTTGAAGTTTGGAATACATGTGCAAGTAGATCACTCGGAATCAAAAATATATATTATAGATATTTACGCCCATTAAGGGCGTGGCAAATCGGATAAAACTGTATCTCCTACAGTTTTGGAGCTAGAGCGTCCAAATTTTGCATGTGGGATACTGTTGACCTCCTCTTAAGATAAGTCAAAAGTTATGTATCCACGTCTTCTGGGGGCGTGGCAAATCGGGAATTACTATATCTTTTACTAAAACCGTGATAATTTCGGCAATATTTCCGTCAAAGAGTTGGGACTTGGAATATATATACTAGTATCCTACCTCTACCCAAAAATATCTGTTATATATAGCTACGCCCATTTGGGGTGTGGCAAATAGGGTAAAACTGTATCTCCTACAGTCTTAGACGTAGAGCATCCAAATTTGACATGTGGGTTACTGTTCATGAAATTTAAATTTACGAAAAAAAAAATAAGAATAATCATAATGTAAGCCTCCGTAAAACAAATTCTAGTTGACCTAACTGGGGTCTTCGCTACCACAACGCAAGTCTGTTTAACCAAATCAAAACACTTCCAAACTCAGTTTGGCGCATAGTCGAGAAAGAGACGCCGTGGTGTTGTGGGTAGAGTCGGTAGCATGCGAAGCGCGTGACCCAGGTTCGATTCCCATCGCTGCCGCGTGGTATTATTATTTAATAAAATGTTTTTTTTTTTTATTTTTTTTTATAACTTCTATGTTACTTAATGGATTTTGATAAAACTTTCTGCATAAATCCTTATATTTTATTAAAAATACGGTTTTACCTAAAAAATTAAAAAAAATGTAAATGTGGCTTTATTTGTAACTGAATTAATATTAAATTGATTTTGTGAAATGTGGAGCCAGTATCCAAAATATATAAAAACCAAAATAGTATTTTATTTTAAAAAAGCTATATGTAAACTTTTATGACTGTAGCTAAATTGATGTAAAAGACATGCTCAAAAAAGGAATCTCAAAAATCTCGCATTCAAACATACGGAAAGACGGACGGACGGTCTACATATTTATTGAGCCTACACACCTTTAACAGGAACAGAGTCTGACGAAGTCGGTGGCGCCTGACTGCAACGTTCTTACTTGTTATTATATTTATTGGTGTAAATTTAACATTGTTTCATCAACATTTTTTAGGGTTAGCAGGAATGCCTCGACGTTACTCAGATTACCCTGATGCTTACACTACATGAAATGTAGTTTCAACAATTGGTTCATCTATTTCACTTTTAGGAATTTTTTTCTTTTTTTATATTATCTGAGAAAGTTTAGTAACTCAACGTCAAGTAATTTACCATATTCAATTAAAATCATCAATTGAATGATACCAAAATACTCCACCTGCTGAACATAGTTATTCTGAATTACATTTACTAACTAATTAATTTCTAATATGGCAGATTAGTGCAATGGATTTAAGCTCCATATATTAAGTATTTTACTTTTATTAGAAATAAATTAATGTCAACATGAGCTAATTTTGGTCTACAAGATAGAGCTTCCCCTTTAAAAGCACAACTTTTTTTTCACTATCATGCATTATTAATTTTATTAATAATTACAGTACTTGTTGGATACTTAATATTTATACTATTCTTTAATAATTATGTAAATCGATTTCTTTTACATGGACAATTAATTGAAATAATTTAAACAATTTTACCAGCTATTATTTAATTATTTATTGCTCTCCCTTCTTTACGATTACTTTATTTATTAGATGAAATTCATGAAACTTCAGTAACTTTAAAAGAATTGGACATCAATGATATTGAAGCTACGAATATTCAGATTTTAATCATATCGAATTTGATTCTTATATAATTCCCACACATGAATTAACTAATGATGGATTTCGACTCTTAGATGTTGATAATCGAATTGTTCTTACTGTAAATTCACAAATTCGTATTTTAGTTACAGCAGCAGATGTAATTCATTCTTAAACAATTCCTGCTTTAGGTGTAAAAGTTGACGGAACTCCTGGATGTTTAAATCAAACTAATTTTTTTATCAACCGTCCAGGTTTATTTTATGGACAATGTTCAGAAAGCTGTGGAGCTAACTATAGTTTTATACCTATTGTAATTGAAAGTGTTCCTATAAATTATTTCATTAAGTGAATTTCTAATAATATAAATTCTTCATTAGATAACTGAAAGCAAGTACTGGTCTCTTAAACCATTTTATAGTAAATTAGCACTTACTTCTGATGAAAAAATTAGTTAAATATGTTTTTTTAGTATGTTAATTATTATTTTTAAATTTTTAGTATTTTTAAATTCCACAAATAGCTCAAATTAGATGATTACTACTATTTTTAATTTTTTCTTTAACTTTTATATTATTTTGTTATTTTAACTACTATGCTTATATACCATCTTCACCTAAATCTAATGAATTAAAAAATATTATTTTAAATTCAATAATTTGAAAATCCGCAATTTTTAGTTTATCTTGAATTGAATTGAATTAAAACATTTTTAGGACTTTTAATAATTCCCTCAATTAATTGATTAATACCCTCCAGATATAATATATTTTGAAATACAATTTTAACAACTCTCCATAAACAATTTAAAACACTTCTTGGGCCCTCAGGTCATAACGGATCTTCATTTATTTTTATACCCTGAACCCATTGAAAATGGGAAATCAGGGTATAATGGTTTTGCAAAAAGTATGTAACAGGCAGAAGGAGGCGTGGCAGACCCCACAAAGTATATATATTCTTGATCAGGGTGACGAGCTGAGTCGATCTAGCCCTGTCCGTCTGTCTGTCCGTCCGTCCGTCCGTCTGTCCGTCTGTCCGTAGTGTATGAACGCGTCGATCTCAGAACCTATAAGAGCTAGAGACTTCAAATTTTGCATGATGGTCTGTGTATACAGCGAAAATATCGAGTTTGTTTTAGATATTCGATAAATTTTTCCGTTTCAATGTTATCGATTTAAAACGTCATCAAGATTCAGTTTTTTGACCAAATCTTTTACATATTTTTAGCTACAGCTACCAAATTTTGTTTTTAGCTTTCTGTAAATAAAATACATTTTCTATTTTTTCATATTTTGGATACCGGCTCCACATTTCACAAAAAAAATTTATTAAAAAAAAAAATTATCAAAGCCACAATTAAATTTTTTCAAATTTTTTAGTGAAAACCGTATTTTTAATAAATTAATAGCATTCAAATCAGAAAATTGCATTCAAATCCGTTAAGTAATACAGAAGTTATTAAAGGAAACATTGTATAAGCACGCGGCAGCAGCCTGTACGTGTGCACACATACATTCAAATCAACTACGTAGTAATCGGCGCGCGTGCTTCTGTGTGCATGGTATGTATATGTGTGCATGTGTATATGCGTGCCTGTGTATATGCGTGCCTGTGTGTATGAGTGCATGTGTATATGCGCGCAGAGGTAATATGTATAGATAAAAGATGTATGCTAGGTTGTTTAAAACATCAGCTCGGACTTGGTTCAGGGGATCTCGTAGTCGGGCAGACCCGACTAGAGCTTTCTTACTTGTTATACCCTGAACCCATTGAAAATGGGAAATCAGGGTATAATGGTTTTGCAAAAAGTATGTAACAGGCAGAAGGAGGCGTGGCAGACCCCACAAAGTATATATATTCTTGATCAGGGCGACGAGCTGAGTCGATTTAGCCCTGTCCGTCTGTCTGTCCGTCCGTCCGTCTGTCCGGGTATGTATGAACGCGTCGATCTCAGAACCTATAAGAGCTAGAGACTTGAAATTTTGCACGAAGGTCCGTGTATACAGCGCGCATATCAAGTTTGTTTTTGATATCGATTAAAAACTTAATCAAGATTCAGTATTTGGACCATATCTTTTACATCTTTTTAGCTACAGTCACTAAATTTTGCAATTAACTTTTTGTAAGTAAAATACATTTTCTATTTTTTTAAATTGTGGATACCGGCTCCACATTTTACAAAATCAATTTATTCAAAAAAAAATTTCAAATCCACAATTTAAATTTTTTTTTTAAATTTTTTAGCCAAAACTGTATTTTTTTTATAAAATAAAAGCATTGAATGCTGAAAATAGCATTTAAATCCGTTAAGTAATACAGAAGTTATTAAAGAAAACATTTTGTCTACTACGAAAGGCATGCGGCAGCAACCTAGCATTTGCTCTATACGTGTGCACACATACATTCAAATCAACTACGCAGCAATCGGCCCGCGTGCTTGTGTGAGCATGTGTATATGTGTGCATGTGTATATGTGTATATGCGCGCAGAGGGTAATATGTATAGATAAAATGTGTAAGCTAGGTTGTTTAAAACATCACCTTGGACCTGGTTCAGGGGATCTCGTAGTCGGGCCGATTCGACTAGAGCGTTCTTACTTGTTATTTCTATATTTTCTTTAATTTTATTTAATAATTTTTTAGGTTTATTTCCTTATATTTTTACAAGAACTAGTCATTTAACACTAAAATTAACTCCTGCTCTTCCTTTATGATTATCGTTTATAATCTATGGTTGACTTAACCACACTCAACATATATTCGCACACTTCGTACCTCAAGGAACTCCTGCAATTCTTATACCATTTATAGTGTGTATTGAAACAATTAGAAACGTAATACGACCTGGAACTTTAGCTGTTCGATTAACGGCAAAATTGATTGCAGGTCATTTACTATTAACTTTACTAGGAAACACTGGACCGTCAATATCTTATATACTTGTAACTTTTTTATTAATTGGACAAATTGCTTTATTAGTTTTAGAATCAGCAGTTGCTATAATACAATCATATGTATTCGCAGTATTAAGAACTTTATTATCTAGAGAAGTAAATTAACTTTATAAATAAATGTCTACACACTCAAATCACCCATTTCATGTAGTTGATTACAGCCCATGACCTTTAACAGGAGCAATTGGAGCTATAACAATTGTATCAGGTTTAATTAAATGATTCCATCAATATGATACTTCTTTACTTTTTATACCCTGAACCCATTGAAAATTGGAATTCAGGGTATAATGGTTTTGTGACAATGTATGTAATAGGCAGAAGGAGGCGTGGCAGACCCCATAAAGTATATATATTCTTGATCAGGACGACGAGCTGAGTCGATCTAGCCATGTCCGTCTGTCCGTCTGTCCGTCCGTCCGTCTGTCCGTCTGTCCGTCCGTATGAAAGCAGTGATCTCGTAAACCACAAAAGCTAGAAATTTAAGATTTAAGATATATATTCTTGTATACCATACGCAGTACAAGTTTATTTTTTTTTTCGATAACTCATCCTATTTCCTTATTATCGATAACAATCGATATTTTGACTTTGTTTTTAAGCTATAACTTTTAGACCATAATACCTTGAAACACCAAATTGACTATGTAGGTTGCTGTGATCTAAATACAGATAATAAACTTTTTAAATTTTGGATACCTCCCCCATTAGCCCCATAAGTGGAAAAAACGAATTTCAAATACTAGGGAGTTGGGATTTCGTATATATACACCTCTAGATGTCAATATTATGTCCTGAAAATTTCATTAAGAAAGTAGATCTAGAACCGAAGTTATTTAACAATGAATTTCTCATAATGCTCCCCAGAATGCAGCCCAAGCGCAGCCGCTAAATCATGTACGCATTAAGCGGCGCGCATGCTTGTGTATATGTGTGTATATGTGTGCGTGTGTGTGTGTGCGCGCAGAGGGTAATATGTACCAGTAAAAGATATAAGCTAGATTGCTTAAAACACCGCCTCGGACTTAGTTCAGGGGATCTCGTTGTCGGGCAGACCCGACTAGAGCGTTCTTACTTGTTTTTTTTAGGTAATGTAGTTACTATTCTTACTGTTTATCAATGATGACGAGATGTATAATCATTTTTCAAAAAATCACCACTTTGGGTTTGAAGCAACAGCATGATATTGACATTTTGTTGATGTAGTTTGCTTATTTTTAAATATCATAGTTTATTGATGAGGTGGATAATTTTATAATAATTTTATCTATATAGTGTAAAAGTATATTTGACTTCCAATCATAAGGTCTATTAACAAATAGTATAGTATAGTATAATAGTAATAGTATAATTTTTTCAATTATTTTAATTGCTTCCATTATTATAATAATTTCATTAATGTTATAATTTTAGCTTCTATTCTTTAAAAAAAAACTCTAGTCGATCGGGAAAAAGCTCACCTTTTGAATGTGGATTTGACCCTAAATCGTCTTCACGTTTACCTTTCTCTTTACGATTCTTTTTAATTACATTATTTTTTTAATTTTTGATGTAGAAATTGCTTTATTTCTCCCTATAATCATCATTTTAAAAGTTTTAAACCTATTTATTTGAGCAATTACTTCAATTATTTTTATTTTTATTTTATTAATTGGCTTATATCATGAGTGAAATCAAGGTATATTAAACTGATCAATTTAACAACAGTGTTGTAGTTAATTATAACATTTGATTTGCATTCAAAAAGTATTAAAAATCTCAATCTACCTTACATTTATTTTATAATAATAATAATTTATTTATATATATACATATATATATATATATATATATATATCCTTTTTATCCTTTTATTTATAAATTACTAAAATTAATTCATTTCATTCAAAGATTAATTAATCTCCATAACATCTTCAGTGTCATACTCTAATTATAAGCTATTTGAATTTATAAAAATAATAATAAATTTTCAAACTATTATTATGTATTAAAAATAAAAACTGAGAATATTTTATTAATTTTTCATACAAATGTTGACCCCCAAAATATTCAGATCAACCTTGATCAAATCTCTTGTTAATTATCTGCCCATAATTTAAAGGAAAGTAAATAATTCCATAAGTTCTAATATAAGGTATAAATCATGTAGAACCTAAATAATCACTAAACTATAAAATCTAAAAGATTTATTAATTCTATATAAAGTTCTTAAAGAAATTAAATATCCTCTTAAACCCCCTATAAAACAAACAAATAAGGTTAATAACTTTAATGTTATTGGTAAACAAATTAAATAAGGAGTTGGAGAAATTAACCAATTTAATATTCTATCTCCAATAATTCTTATAATTAATAAACCTATTATTCCACGCAACATAACTCAACCTTCATCATTTAATATATTTAAACTTCTGCAATTTAAATCACCTGTTATTGAGTAAACAAACTAAACTAAATGAATACCATACTGTTAACCCAGTTGAAAAAAATTATAAAAAAAAGAAAATTTATTAATATTACTAATTATAACAATTTCTAAAATTATATCTTTTGAATAAAACCCAGCTAAAAATGGTATTCCACATAATGCTAAATTAGAGACATTAAAACAAGCAGATGTTAGTCGTATATGAAATCTTAATCCTCCTATTAACCGAATATCTTGAGAATTATTTATATTATGAATAATTGCTCCTGCACATATAAACAAAAGTGCCTTAAATAATGCAAGAGTTAACAAATGAAATATAGCTAATTTATAAAATCCTATAGATAAAATTCTTATTATTAATCCCAACTGTCTCAAAGTTGATAACGCTATAATCTTTTTTAAATCAAATTCAAAATTAGCTCCTAATCCTGCTATAAATATAGTTAAACCTGATAATAAAAGTAAAAATTGCCCTAATAATGAATCTGCTAATGAAATATTAAAACGAATTAATAAATAAACTCCTGCTGTTACTAAAGTTGAAGAATGAACTAAAGCAGAAACAGGAGTTGGTGCAGCTATTGCCGCAGGTAACCATGAAAAAAATGGAATTTGTGCACTTTCCAAATTCAAAAAGTCGATCAAATTATTTACAAGTACATGTCGCTTAAATTACAAAATAAATACATAGAGTTTGACACGAAAGTATTTTCACATAGTCAAATTTCTACATTTTTTTAATTTAAGGCTTAAAAAAACATGGTTTGGTTAAGATTTTAATATTTTTTTTTGTTACAGCTAGTTACTTAATCAATTATCTTCTATAATTCATTAATAAAAATTCAAAACTTATTCATGTTGCTTAGATATATAACAAAAACAAAAAAGTGAATTAAATTTAAGCGACACGAAAGTGTTTGCACAAAAGTAAATTAAATCAAATAGAGCTATTTTAAAAAGTTTAAATTCAAAATTAGTATTTGGTGTATCCCCCGTTGGCGTTAATAACCGCTTCCAATCGTTTATTCATCGATTTGATAAGCTTTTGAACGTATTCAATTGGTGTTTTCTGCCATTCCTCCAAAATTAACGCCTTCAGCTAAGTTTAATTTGTTGGCCGTCGCTTAGCTGTCCGTTTTTTCAGATCGGCCCACAAGTTTTCCATAGCATTGAGATCTGAACTCTGAGCGGGAGTATCGAGCACCGTTTTACAATTATAAAGTAGCCAGCACCTTACTGTGTTGGCCTTATGCTTCGGATCATTGTCTTGGTAGAACTTGAATGTTGGCTTACCCTCCCTAAAAAACTCAAATTTGTGGGCACTGGATACCAAATGTTTGCGTAAAATGTCTAAATATTTTTTAGCATCCATTGTGTTTTCAATAAAGCACAAGTCGCCCACCCCTTTGTTTGAGATGCACCCCCACACCATCACCGAACGTTTTCCAAACTTTACTGTTGGAATTATATTTTTTCTTTCAAGTGCTTTTAACGGCTTGCGCCACACTCTGCTGGGTCCGTCATTGTAATAAAGCATATTTTGGTCTCATCGCAAAATATAGCTTCATCCCAATATGAGTCTGGCTGTCCTACGTGCATTCTGGCGAATGTTAGGCGTCTATTTATGTGATCAGCCGACATCAACGGTTTTTTCCGCGCAGCTCTGGATGAAAAGTCATTCCTTTTCAAGGCTCTGCGAACACTTTCCCGATAAATTTTTAATGGCACATTCTTCTTGGAGCTCACTTGCAAGCGTTCAGGTCGAAATAGTCTGAATTTTGTGGATTTTTCGGGTCATAATCCGCTCGGAACTATCATTTAAAGCGCAAGGTCGTCCAGTTGGAGGCATCGTTTGCAGTCTTCCCTTATTTTCTGCGCGACTTAAAATATTGTAGACGGTTCTCCTCGAAATTGCGAACATTTCTGCAATCTGCGGGCCCGTTTTCCCAATGGAATGGTTATAGTAAACCAACTGAATCATATCAAACGATAAACGTTTTCCAGGCATTTTTAATGTTCTCAAATCTGTGTCTAATCTGCATCAACTCAAACGAAAAGTGATGAAATTGGTCAAAAAATTAGATCAGTAACAAATCTGTGTACGCCAAATTCCGAAAATAACGGTTATTGCGAATAACGCGATAAGTAGAAACTAGAAGTAACGTTTGTGCAAACACTTTCGTGTCACTTGAATTTAATTCACTTTTTTGTTAGACTCCGTTCCCAAAGGGAAAAAGAGTCTATTGGATTTGTGCAATGTCCGTCTTGCTGTCTGTCCGTCTGTCTGTATGAACGCGCAGCATTTGGACACTATAGAAGCTAGAGACTTGTAATTTGGAATATATACTCGTGTGTATCCGCGTCAGATACGCCCACAGGGGGCGTGGCAAATCGGGAAATGCTATATCTATTAAGACTAAAACTCTGTTATTTTAGTCAATATTGCAGTCTAAGAAATGGGATTTAGAATATATATTCGTGTACACCACGCGGACGTTTTAAAATATAGTTTATAAATCTACGCCCATTGTGGGCGTGGCAAATCGGATAAAACTATATCTTCTACAGTTTTGAAGCTAGAGCATCCAAATTTGGCATGTGGGTTACTGTTGACCTTCCCATAAGTTAGATCAAAAAGTTATATACCCACGACCCCTGGGGGCGTGCCAAATCGGGAATATATATATAGCGATTTGTATAAATCCTATATTATTTTGAGCGTTATAAGAGCTAGAGACTTGAAATTTGGAATACATGTGCAAGTAGATCGCCCGGAATCAAAAATATATATTATAGATATTTACGCCCATTGAGGGTGTGGCAAATCGGATAAAACTGTATCTCCTACAGTTTTGGAGCTAGAGCGTCCAAATTTTGCATGTGGGATACTGTTGACCTCCTCTTAAGATAAGTCAAAAGTTATGTATCCACGTCTTCTGGGGGCGTGGCAAATCGGGAATTACTATATCTTTTACTACAACTGTGATAATTTCGGCAATATTTCCGTCAAAGAGTTGGGACTTGGAATATATAAACTAGTATCCTACCTCTACCCAAAAATATATGTTATATATAGCTACGCCCATTTGGGGTGTGGCAAGTAAGGTAAAACTGTATATCCTACAGTCTTAGACGTAGAGCATCCAAATTTGACATGTGGGTTACTGTTCATGAAATTTAAATTTACGAAAAAAAAAAAATAATAATAATCGTAATGTAAGCCTCCGTAAAACAAATTCTAGTTGACCTAACTGGGGATTGAAGCAGGGTCTTCGCTACCACAACGCAAGTCTGTTTAACCAAATCAAAACACTTCCAAACTCAGTTTGGCGCATAGTCGAGAAAGAGACGCCGTGGTGTTGTGGGTAGAGTCGGTAGCATGCGAAGCGCGTGACCCAGGTTCTATTCCCGTCGCTGCCGCGTGGTATTATTATTTAATAAAATGTTCTTTTTATATTTTTTTTATAACTTCTATGTTACTTAATGGATTTTGATAAAACTTTCTGCATAAATCCTTATATTTTATTAAAAATACGGTTTTACCTAAAAAATTAAAAAAAAATGTAAATGTGGCTTTATTTGCAACTGAACTTATATTAAATTGATTTTGTGAAATGTGGAGCCAGTATCCAAAATATATAAAAACCAAAATAGTATTTTATTTTAAAAAAGCTATATGTAAAATTTGATGACTGTAGCTAAATTGATGTAAAAGACATGCTCAAAAAAGGAATCTCAACAATCTCGCATTCAAACATACGGAAAGACGGACGGACGGTCTACATATTTATTGAGCCTACACACCTTTAACAGGAACAGAGTCTGACGCAGTCGGTGGCGCCCGACTGCAACGTTCTTACTTGTTGTTTTTGTTATATATCTAAGCAACATGAATAATTTTTTAATTTTTATTAATTAATTATAGAAGATAATTGATTAAGTAACTAGTTGTAACAACAAAATATTAAAATCTTAACCAAACCATGTTTTTTTAAACCTTAAAGTAAATAAATGTAGAAATTTGACTTTGTGAAAACACTTTCGTGTCAAACTGTATGTATATAAAACAGAAAACCACAAAATTTGTTTTCTTTTTCTCTCCGCTTCCACAACATCTAACATATAACGAAAAACAAGTAAGAAAGCTCTAGTCGAGTCACAGCCCGACTACGAGATCCCCTGAACCAAGTCCGAGCTGATGTTTTAAACAACCTAGCTTACATCTTTTATCTATATATATTACCCTCTGCGCGCATATATGCATGCACACATACACACATGCACACATACACACATGCACACATATACACATGCACACATTTGTATACACATGCACACATATACATACCATGCACACAGAAACGCGCGCAGATTACTGCGTAGTTGATTTGAATGTATGTGTGCACACGTACAGGCTGCTGCCGCGTGCTTTTACAATGTTTCCTTTAATAACTTCTGTATTACTTAACGGATTTAAATGCAATTTTCTGCATTGAGTGCTATTAATTTATTGAAAATACGGTTTTCACTTAAAAATTTAAAAAAATTAAATTGTGGATTTGATAATTTTTTTTTTAAATAATTTTTTTTTGGGAAATGTGGAGCTGGTATCCAAAATATGAAAAAAATAGAAAATGTATTTTAATTACAAAAAGCTAAAAACAAAATTTGGTAGCAGTAGCTAAAAATATGTAAAAGATATGGTCAAAAAACTGAATCTTGATAACGTTTTAAATCGATATCATTGAAACGGAAAAATTTATCGAATATCTAAAACAAACTCGATATGCGCGCTGTATACACAGACCATCATGCAAAATTTGAACTCTCTAGCTCTTATATGTTCTGAGATCGACGCGTTCATACATACGGACAGACGGACGGACGGACGGACGGACGGACGGACAGACAGACGGACAGGGCTAAATCGACTCAGCTCGTCACCCTGATCAAGAATATATATACTTTGTGGGGTCTGCCACGCCTCCTTCTGCCTGTTACATACTTTTTGCAAAACCATTATACCCTGATTTCCCATTTTCAATGGGTTCAGGGTATAAAAATAGGCGGTATCAAGTCGCTCTCACCTAAAGGTTTAAACATAAACAACTCTCGCTCTTTCAATCTTCAAAACATATTCCACTTGACTCAGTTCCCACGACACTGACATTGACATTGACATTGACGTCATCTGGCGAACACAAAGATTAAACACTTGCGCATGCCACTTGACCGTACTTAAGCCGCGCACTGCACAACTCGAAATCAATAAAGAATTCGGTTACTCACGCATTCTAATAAAGAATTCGGTTACTCACGCATTGTGTAATATCTATGTGTGTATATATGTATTTACGTATGTATGTATGCATATGAAATACAAAATCCCCAAAAACACCCCTCTAAGCAAGCCCCTCCTTTCTATCCACACTTTACACATAAAAAATGTGTGTATGTATGTATGTATGTTTACAGCTCCTACGACATTGACATTGAAATTTAATATATATGTATATATGCATGTATGTATGTTTGTATGCATATGAAATACAAAATCCTCAAAAACACCCCTCTAAGCAAGCTCCTCCTTTCTATCCACACTTTACACATAAAAAATGTGTGTATGTATGTATGTATGTATACAGCTCCTACGACATTGACATTGAAATTTAATATATATGTACACTAGTCGGCATAATTATTTTGACAAAATACTTTTGCGTTTTGCTTTTGAATGGCATCATAAAAAAAAAAGATTTTTATTCACATAATATATTAAGGTAATACAAACTTAAAAATAGGCAAAGAAATAATTTTCATTTTAAACTAGAAATATAACAATTCATTTTAGTTTTAAAGTGTGGCATAATTATTTTGACAAGGTTTATAATAGTAAGATAACAAATTTTAAACTCCAAAACAGTAATAGAAAGGAGTAATACTTAATAAAACGTATAACCTCCTTTAGCTCTTATATGTTCTGAGATCGACGCGTTCATACATACGGACAGACGGACGGACGGACGGACGGACGGACGGACGGACGGACGGACGGACGGACGGACAGACAGACGGACAGGGCTAAATCGACTCAGCTCGTCACCCTGATCAAGAATATATATACTTTGTGGGGTCTGCCACGCCTCCTTCTGCCTGTTACATACTTTTTGCAAAACCATTATACCCTGATTTCCCATTTTCAATGGGTTCAGGGTATAAAAATAGGCGGTATCAAGTCGCTCTCACCTAAAGGTTTAAACATAAACAACTCTCGCTCTTTCAATCTTCAAAACATATTCCACTTGACTCAGTTCCCACGACACTGACATTGACATTGACATTGACGTCATCTGGCGAACACAAAGATTAAACACTTGCGCATGCCACTTGACCGTACTTAAGCCGCGCACTGCACAACTCGAAATCAATAAAGAATTCGGTTACTCACGCATTGTAATAAAGAATTCGGTTACTCACGCATTGTGTAATATCTATGTGTGTATATATGTATTTACGTATGTATGTATGCATATGAAATACAAAATCCCCAAAAACACCCCTCTAAGCAAGCCCCTCCTTTCTATCCACACTTTACACATAAAAAATGTGTGTATGTATGTATGTATGTTTACAGCTCCTACGACATTGACATTGAAATTTAATATATATGTATATATGCATGTATGTATGTTTGTATGCATATGAAATACAAAATCCTCAAAAACACCCCTCTAAGCAAGCTCCTCCTTTCTATCCACACTTTACACATAAAAAATGTGTGTATGTATGTATGTATGTATACAGCTCCTACGACATTGACATTGAAATTTAATATATATGTACACTAGTCGGCATAATTATTTTGACAAAATACTTTTGCGTTTTGCTTTTGAATGGCATCATAAAAAAAAAGATTTTTATTCACATATTAAGGTAATACAAACTTAAAAATAGGCAAAGAAATAATTTTCATTTTAAACTAGAAATATAACAATTCATTTTAGTTTTAAAGTGTGGCATAATTATTTTGACAAGGTTTATAATAGTAAGATAACAAATTTTAAACTCCAAAACAGTAATAGAAAGGAGTAATACTTAATAAAACGTATAACCTCCTTTAGCTTCAATGACTTTTTGGAGACGTCTTGGCACCGAATCAACCAAGTTTTGAAGAATTTCTGGAGATATCTCTTCCCATAGTAAAGTGAGCTCAGAAATTGCTTCTTCTCTAGATTTATTCTGTTGGCTGTTCTTTTGCGTTTCAAAAGAGACCAGACGTTTTCTATAATATTTAAGTCTGGACTTTGAGGAGGCCAGTTCAAAACGTTAACACCAACATCCTTAAAAAAATTTGTTATCATACGGGCTTTGTGGCATGGGGCATTATACTGCTGCAAAACAAATGACTTACCAATAAGCCGATCTCCGGAAGGAAATGCATTATCATTTAGGGTGGCCAAATATTGACTTTGGTTCATGGATCCGTTTATAGGAACGAAGTCCCCCAACCCATCATATGCAACGCATCCCCAGAACATAACTGAGCCTCCACCAAGGCTCGCTTTTTGGCAAACGGGTAGTCTCTTTTTTCTTTGTTCGATGGAAATTTGGTTTTGGATGAGTTATACTCAAAAGAGCTTTCATCCGTCCATAAAACTGTTCTCCAGAACTCCTTTGGCTTGTGCATGTGAACGGCACCTTCTTTGACTGATATGTCTTAAAGTCACCTTCCTTTAAACGTCGTCGGACTGTGCGCTCACTGATGGGGTTTTTTAAGGTTAAGTTAATCAAATCTGCCGCACATTGGGGCTTCAAAAATACATTTTTTTTGAATTCACGTAGAAGAAGTCGGTCTTCAGTAGACGTTGATTAATTCAGCAGTTTTACCCATTTTTTAAAATGACTTTAAGGAAAATTTTATTTTTTTTATTAGTTTTGAATGCTGGTTACAGTTAAAAAAACACTTGTTATGATGTCAAATGCTCAAAAGTGAACAGACAATTGAAAAAAGCTTTCGTCAAAATACTTGTGCCATGCAGAAATTCGATGTTCGCACGCATTCTTATCAGCAGAAAGAGAATGCAAAAGTAAAACAACATAAAATTTGGCATGCACACAGCTATTAATAGATTCTTTGTTTTGACTTTCATTTTCGCACCGTTATTTAACGGTAATAAGCATTGTCAGCTTCAATAGTCACAAGACGATTTCGTCAAAATATTTATGCCGACTAGTGTATGTATGTTTGTATGTATGCATTGATCTTGCATGCCCGAAAAATAACGCAACCCGAATCCAACACAAACCACAAATATACATACATATATGTATGTACCAAATATATATACAACGATCAACCAAAATTTGTTTATGCTGCTTTAGCGAGCCGACAGGGATCATTCACACATCCCAGAATTTTATGCACCACTCAAAAAACAATTAATAACTCCGCCTGTTTATTTAATATGTCACCCAAACATACACCCCCCCTCCCTCTAATCATACCCCCCTCTCTACCATCACTCTAAAAAATGTACTCCAATATTGTTTATAAATATGACACCCCAACACCACCACTATAAACATACCCCCCTCTCTATCCTCACTTTAAGAAGTGTAAATAAAAAAACCCATAAAAAACCCATTAAAAATCACTTCCAAGAAAAACCCATAAATCATGCCCATAAAGATCCAGAACATACATTCCCCATCTACTTGGAAATGGGTCTTATAGTGGATAAGCCAGAACAGAACGGTAGCAGTAATGACGGAAATACCGCACGAAGAGCGTTTTCAGATCCGAGACAATTATCTGACATACAAAATATTGATTATGAAGTTATTCGGAACTTTCACATTAAATTAATTGCTATCTCCTCCGAGCATTATATAAATAGCGAGAAATTTAGAGAGTTCTGCGTCCATACATTTGCAATATACATGCATAAATATACTTGGTATCCCATGTGCCCTACTGTGCACAAAGTTGTGATACATGTGTACCAAATAATGAATAGCTGCATAGTTCCTGTTGGTGTTCTTGAAGAAAACGCATCAGAAGCGAGAAATAAAATTTAAAATTTAAAGCAGTAGATTGAACACAATAACAGATGTTTTCCACAGGGCATTAGATTCATCTGATCCACTCTTGTCCAGTCTCTGTCTCCAAAAACGACAAAGGCTTTATACACAATTGAAGTTCCCAAGTGAAGTGATTGCTCTTTTTGCGGTTATTGAACCTCCGGAAATCGCGGATCATCAAACATATGATGACACAAGCGAAATAGAAAATTTAAAATCGGAAAATGAAGATGAACAAGACAATTTTGACGTAAATGTTGACTTAGAAGAAGAAATTGATGAATTATAAGGTTAATTTTATAAATATGTAGTGACAGTTAAAAAAAAAATTTATTTTTTTCTAATTCTTTTGAAATTTTACAGGGTATAAGCTGGGTTATTCCACACAATAACATATTTGTACTATATTGGAGTATTTTAAATATATTTAACTTAAAAATATGTCTCCAAAGATTCATATAAGAATTAGAAAAAATGATGTCTATAATACACTCTATTAAATTAAAAAAAAATTACAAGGGGGCGGGGTGAAGGCGTGGCCCAATCGAAAAACAACATTTTCGGAAATTCTTTTTAAATCTATTTCAGGTGTATGCAAAATTTCAACCGTCTTTCACAGAACGACGCTGGTAAAGATCGACCCATAGCTTACATTTCACGAGCACTAAACAGGACTGAAGAAAATTATGCTACGAATGAAAAGGAGATGCTGGCAATAGTGTGGGCATTAGACAATCAGCGATCCTACTTTTATGGGGCCGGGTCTATCAAAGTCTACACCGACCACCAACCACTAACGTTTGCGTTGGGTAATAGGGATTATAATGCGAAATGAAAGCAATTGAAATCTCGCATAGAGGAAAACAATTGCGAGCTTATCTACAAGCCAGGCAAATCGAACTTAGTTGCTGATGCCCTCTCCCACATCCCGTCAAATATTAGCTATATCAGTTCTGACTCAGCCACCGTTTCAGCAACGGATTCCATGGCTACAGTTCACAGCGCTCTCCAAGACGCGTCCGACTTAATTCCGCAAGTCGAAGCACATATAAATGTGTTTCAAAATCAACTTGTATTCGACCCAAATAGACAGGAGTATGATTGTTTAACCAGACACGCGGGGTATGCACGCCATCTAATTCCAATAAGGAACGATTCTATGCTGACGTTAGAAATAACCTTAAAAAAATATCTAAAACCGCTGATACTAAACGGCATGAAAATTCCAGAAGCTTATTTGCAATTTTTACAGACTTGTTTTAAATCATTCGTGGGATATAAAATCCACATAACCTAGA